>CM040183.1:50110308-50405308 GCA_022606455.1 Callitettix versicolor
GCACAATAGTCGGACGTTAAACACAAAAAAAAAGGAATTGGTGTAGTAATTTTTGATGTGTGATACACGTGGAGACATTCTTAAAAATATTGTTTAATTATTATTTTTTTGTGGACGTGAATACCTGTAAAACGTTTTACAATACATTTTCTGTGTAAAGAGAGAAATTAAAAACAAAGAACAAAAAATAAACCATTTAAATTAAAACAAAAACCTGATAAAATTAGGTCATTTTAATGTAAAAATAGCAACCAAAGAACAAAGGTCATTTGTTACAGGTCATTAATAAAATTACGGACTAATTAGTAATAATTGCGGTGAAGCTTTTGAATGACAGCTGATTTCAAAGATCAGACTGTAGCAGAACTAGGCCTACTAGTGAATTATTCAATAGGAATTCATATTTTAACGCTCTTCAAAGTGCAATGTCTAAATTTAGCAAGAAGAAAAGAGGCGATATGTCTTCGCATAATGTCTTTCGTCGATGTGTCTTAAGTCAGTGTTGACGAGCTCATGCCATTCAAACGATGAACACGATATTTAATATATTATATGAGGTCTGTACTGTATTATTAATTAGGAATATAAACTTAATTTTCTGTTTATTTTCTTTATTGCGTTTTGATTATCAAACTTCATTCCACTTCAAACTTTGATTCCACTATTTTTTGTTTTGATGAAACATAATATAAATAACTAATTTTTAAAAACGTTTTTATATGCATTTAAATATTTTTTTATTGTTTAAATATGTTTGAAATGTTCTTTCCAGTAAAACACTTTGTAATTACTAGTTATAAATAATCACAGTAAGAAAATAAAATAAATATTTGATAATTAATTCAAGTAGAGTTCATAAATTAACTTGATCGTTGATAAAATTGGATTACAGGAAATATTATTAAATATGTATAGATTAGAATAATTAAAACAAAGCTAATAAAAATGAAATTTAAAGTTAGTTAATTGGAATTTTTCCTTCTTTCATTTAGCAATGAATACAGAATACTTTGTACAAAGTATTCTGCATTCATGCTTCTAGGGAGGATAATATGGCGAAGCAAGCTTTGGTTCACTTAACAGTGGTGTCTCGAAGTCTCCGAGGAGTTCATTTACAGATTTATGACCAGCCGCCCCTCAAAGATTCACAGAAACGTCAATAACCCCCCCCCACCCGAAATCAGTGATTTATTTTTAGAAACCTTTTCAGAGACACTTTGTTTTATTGGCTTTTAAAAAGTAAAAATAGTGTTCCTTTCAGTTGTAAAAGAGGTGCTATTTTACAGGTGCAGCTTTGTTTTTCTTAGACTCGGGATGTAAATGAAAAAATTTGTTTTGTTCTTAACAGCAAAGTTGCAGTCATGAAATGAATAAGTACCGTTAACTTAGTTCATTTCAGAAAATCTCCATAACACAATACGCTGGTTCCATCGCTGTTTTACTGTGCAGTTTACTGTATAGTATGGCTACAGGTAAAGTGACCATTAAAAACTTCCCTTTATTAATTACTAAAATTAACATTTAAAATATTCTAAAAAAGTAACCTCTTCCACATAAACTCAAACTTAAATAAAACGTGCATTAACATCGCCCAATCTTCGTCACACGGTCCTACGAAGAACTATAAAAAATCAGGTTTTAAAATTGTCAAAATAGATCTCCAAAATCGACTTAGTTCTCAAAATAATTTCATGAAAATTTTGTCATAATTTTTGTCCGACATGAAGATTCTTAAATACAATTTTATAATTACGTTCGCGGTTCAAAAGGCAATAATCGTTGCTCGGAACTATTTCAGTGACTTAATGAAAGCGAAGAATCAAAACTTAACAATGTAAAAATATTTATTTGTCTACATTATTCGGAAAATATGATTTCACTATGATAATATTTGGTGATTGTAAATTAAGTTACCCTGGAATTAAGAAAATGAACCCTGATGTCCACCGACATTTTGTAATTTGAATTAAGTTTAAAATCTGTCGCTAACAGAGTCATTCGGCAATTTTTTTTATTATAGAAAATGTTAGACTATATAGATCTATAGTCATTGTTAACGGTTTTTTTAGTTTTTATAAATTGTGAACATATCAAATAACATTTCTAATGGAACAATATATTAGTGAATTCTTTTGAAAATATCTTAAATTTGTAGTAATTTTTAAATAAAAGAAATATAAAATTCGGAAGCAAAAAAAAATTCAGTGACATAAACTCTTACCTCTGTTTGGTTTGACTTTTCACTTTGTTCGATAGCTTTAAAACGATTTTTGAGAGATAACAATGCACCTTTGATTGTAAAAGTGTTTCATTGAAATATTTTTTTAAACACATTTAGCGGACATTAGGAAATTTTTGCACAGTTTATGCACCACTTTATCTAAATACGTTTTTTACCGATTATTTACATTAGGGGCCTAACGTAATTCCTTCCATAAACACAGTGGTAGCCAGATACGACCTGGTGAGGGCTTAGTATCCAAATGGATTAATTTTGTTCGATTTGTTTTCAGTATAAGGTTATGTAAGAATAACTAGGTGGTTTCGCTACGCGTCCCAACTCCAGATTTTGCCTTCCATTTATGTACTTATATATATATATATATATATATATATATATATAAAATGTATATATATAACGTACATAAATGGAAGGCAAAATCTGGAGTTAAACCTCATGTAGTGGAATCACCTAGTTATATATATATATATATATATATATATATATATATATATATATATATATATGTGTGTGTGTGTGTGTGTGTGTGTGTGTGTGTGTGTGTGTGTGTGTGTGTGTGTGTGTTTTAAGGCGAAAAGCACATTGAGGCTATTATCGCCTCCTTTAGACTCGGGTACCATGAGGGACGTCTAAATCCTCTCAATAGGTGCAGGTTGTCTGCACCCTTGTGGGCCTTTATATATATGTATATATATATATATATATATATATATATATATATAAAGTATATATATAACGTACATAAATGGAAGGCAAAATCTGGAGTTGGGCCTCGTAGTGGAATCACCTAGTTATATATTATATATATATATATATATATATATATATATATATATATATGTGTGTGTGTGTGTGTGTTTTAAGGCGAAAAGCACATTGAGGCTATTATCGCCTCCTTTAGACTCGGGTACCATGAGGGACGTCTAAATCCTCTCAATAGGTGCAGGTAGTCTGCACCCTTGTGGGCCTTATATATATATATATATATATATATATATATATATATATATATATATATATATATATATATACTATGTAACCATCATTGTATTAATATTGCAAAAGAAATATATTCATTTACTAAAAAAATTGAAATCATTATAATAATCTCATGGAAAATAGTAATTAAATATAGGCTACATAAAATTATGGTAAATGTAATAATGAACACATAGTATTCAAGATAAAAATATTTCAGATCACACTATATTAGTCAATAACTGTGTGCTTCTCTATTGCTACCCTTGCTTTGCCAGGATATTTTTTAATGAATAAAAATTACTTTTATTTAATTTATTGACTTAAAACTTTGTTTCACTGTAAGTTGCAGTAAGGTTGAATATTTACGTTTGGGTGAGAAGCTTTTGTCATTAAAAATGAAGTTATTGTTATTGGTAGAATTATATTACCACAATATAATTTTGTTTTACATTTTTGTTTAAAATAGTCCTACACTTCCAATTTTGTTTTAAAATAGGCGTATGCTAGTTTGACGCAGCTTAATCACAAGTACAAATAACAAAGAAACATTTTTTTATTGAAGTGCGTCAAGCCGTGCTTCCATGAAAATAGGACAAATAGTACAAAAATACTAGATTTACGTGTTTTAGAAAAAAATCGTTTTAAACCACTTAACAGAAGTTTTTTTTAAACCCATCCTTACTGCACATCTGCACCATAAAGGAAACCACCATACAAAAATTTGATTTTATAGGCCTTATTGTTCTGATCAGTGTGTGTCTGCGTGCGTGCGTGCGTGTGTGTGTGTGTGTGTGTGTGTGTGAGAGAGAGAGAAAGAGAGAATGACTTCAGTATATATATGTACACACACACACACACACACACACACACACACACACACACACACACACACACACACACACACACACACAATGTTTTAGTGTATGTTTAAAAAAATCTTTAAAAAAACATTTTTTTAAATGTAAAATTGTATGCACCTTTTTCACCTCTTTTTGCCCCTTTAGAGGATGAATTATGGAAAATGCTGCAATAATTATGAAAACGTGTTTCATAATTTGTGTTTCAGAATATATTTGTCAAGTTTCAAGAGAATGTGACAAAATTATTTTTCTCCAATGCAAACATTTAATCATATTTTTTACCTTTTTACACCTTTAGGATATAAATTCGGAAAAATGCTGAAATATGTTCCATAATTTGTGTTTGAGTATTTATGTTGGGTTTCAAAGAAATCTGACCTAAGACATATTTTTTCAACAAAAATATTTGTACTTCTTTTTTACTCTTTTAGGAGTTGACTTTTATAAAATCTTTTCTTAGTGCACGCTTATATAAAAAAAATGAAGGTATTTTCAAAATTTTAAGTCTCTAACTATGATAGTTGTAGCTATATGTTGATTCTATCAGTCAGGACAAATTTACATTTTTTTTATATCTTTAGGAGATGAATTATGGAAAATGCTGAAATATGTGTTTCATAATTTGTGTTTTACAATATTTTTGATAGGTTTGAAGAAAATCCTACAAAATATTTGTCTCCAATGCAAACATTTATACAACTTTTTTACAATTTTTATTTTTAGGGGATGTATTCGCTGTAAAAATGTTGAAATACGTTTTTCAATATTTTGAGTAGAGTATGTATCTAGAATATAGAATGTAAAATTTTATATACCCTTTTTAAATTTTCTACCCCGTTTAAATCTCTTAAGGTAATGCATTTGTGAAAATGGTGAACAATATATTTCGTTACTTGTATTTAAAAGTAATTATGTTAAATTTCAAGAAGATTCGACCAAAAATATTTTTTCCAATAAAACTTTTACCCTCCTTTCATCTCTTTAGAGGCTGAATTTTAGAAAACGCTTAGTAAGTGTCTACGTTATGAAAAAAACATTCTCAAAATTTCAAGCCTCTAGCTCTAGTAGTTTTTGCTCTGCGTTGATTCTATGCCAGTCAGGACTTCACCGCTTATACATACATACATACATACATACATACATACATACATACATACATACATACATACACGCACGCACGCACGCACGCACGCACGCACGCACGCACGCACACACACACACACACACACACACACACACACACACACACACACACACACACACACACACACACACACACACACACACACACCATCCTTTTACCCTCCTTTCATCTCTTTAGAGGCTGAATTTTAGAAAACGCTTAGTAAGTGTCTACGTTATGAAAAAAACATTCTCAAAATTTCAAGCCTCTAGCTCTAGTAGTTTTTGCTCTGCGTTGATTCTATGCCAGTCAGGACTTCACCGCTTATACATACATACATACATACATACATACATACATACATACATACATACATACATACATACATACACGCACGCACGCACGCACGCACGCACCCACGCACACACACACACACACACACACACACACACACACACACACACACACACACACACACACACACACACACACACACACACACACCATCCTTTTACCCTCCTTTCATCTCTTTAGAGGCTGAATTTTAGAAAACGCTTAGTAAGTGTCTACGTTATGAAAAAAACATATTCTCAAAATTTCAAGCCTCTAGCTCTAGTAGTTTTTGCTCTGCGTTGATTCTATGCCAGTCAGGACTTCACCGCTTATACATACATACATACATACATACATACATACATACATACATACATGCACGCACGCACGCACGCACGCACGCACGCACACACACACACACACACACACACACACACACACACACACACACACACACACACACACACACACACACACACACACACATTGTTATAAAGTTCTTGCCTGATAATTTCCCATTATTCCTAACTTGTAACGTAATTTTGGTTAACAAAACACATATATGGCCATGACTGACCATTTTTCTTTCAGCTAAATAAGTAACCTTTTTATTTTCTTTGTAATGCCATTAGCACTCAAACTGAAATAACGAACAAGTTAAAAAGATTTTGTTTTCTTAGTTTTCCTTCCTTAATGTTGTCAGCTGTAGCTCAAGTAAACATATATGATTATAATCAGCTATGGGTTGGCTGATCCTATGATTACAATCAGCTTTAGCTTAACGCAACAACTGCTGTGGTGAAAAACAAATTTAAATGTCTTCCAAGTGAAGATTCATTGTTATAAACCGCCAACGGCTATGGCGCAGGCCCCCATCCAAAGGTAAGTTTCCCTCCTCAAAATGTGATTACTTTCTATACTACAATTCAGTGGCAAAAATATCTATAATTACTATCTTTTATTTTGTGCTCGATTGATTTTTAAGAGAAAAAATATTAAAATGATCAAAATATCAAATTTTATATTTTGATATTTGAAATCAAATATAAAACTTATTTTATATATAATCATATGGATCATATGATCATATAATCATATATGGGTATAATCATATATATATATATATATTCTAATTATATGGAAGGTATAATATGTTCATCAGGAAACATATTAAATACAATAGTTTAGTACAAAATACAATAATTTATTTTATATTTGATTTTTTGCAATTTTAAAGTATATTAAATAAACTTAATTAGTTCATAACAAAATACTTTATATATTTGATTTTTTGCAGTTTTAAAGTTGGAATATAAATAATAATAAATTGATGATTAGTGAAAGGAAACTACTGTATGATATTATTATTGAAAAATTTATATTTTCCATTTAAAGAAATAATCGCTCACCAGCAGTAAAAGTAATTTCAATTAATATTTCTGAATCATTATAAATTAAATATATTATTTAGGTAACAATATAATAATGATAAAGACAATATAATTAAGAAAGATTAATTACATTCATTTTGGTAATTCATTTTGACAACATAATTATCCTCTTTAAAGGGGATATTGCACTCACTAAAACGTAAACAACAATGAATCAACAATAATAAATTAAAAAGTTACTGTACCTTTTGTAAAGTTGGTTATCTGGTTAGCTTAATTTTGTAGATTTTAATGTTTTATGACTCTGAAGACGGTAACTAAGTTATTGAAATATACATCTAGGTAACATATTTAAACTGATTTTATTTTAAAATGTCTGTTGATTGTCATATTTAGCACAAGTTATTAGAAGGAGGCAAAAGTTAAATCCTTTTTTCATCATTTTATTTTATAATAGAATATTTTATGATCAAAAGGTATAACAATTTTCAATTTGTTCTTCCAGTTCACAGATAACCAAAGAACACAGAAAGCTAAATGAGTTTTTGGTGCATTCTGCCTCTGGTACTGTTGGAGGTAAAAGATAGAATTTGTCATTTTAGTGTTTTTAAGTTCATGTATATATGAATTTTTATGGTTTACAGAGAAGCAACCTTGTTGGGCAGACCAAGGAATGAAAGAGATGGTGCCTACCATATCAGAGGATCAGAAAGATTTAGCTTTCGTGCCAACTTGCTTAGCTGATGGAAGGTATGCTCCAGTACAATGCCACAACTATACAGGATACTGCTGGTGTGTTACACCTTCAGGAAAGCCAATTCAGAACACATCTGTCAAACACTCCAGACCCAAGTGTAATCGGCGTGGTGAGTCTTTCAAAAATATTCAGAATTCAAAACTTACTTACATGTCCAAACTGTAGCATATATAGCCTGTCACTCTTTCTGACATATTTTTTTAACAAGTTATTTACATTTTTGCATGATCAGTAGGTTTTACAGATCTTTTAATTCTGAAGTTCTGATAGCACAGTCATTACAATAATTAAGTAAAAACATATCTTATCATACATTATTATCATATCAATATCATCAATCATGTCATCAATCATAAATATCATCATTCATATCATACATATGCAATCATATCATACATATAGAAATCTGTTGTTTTTATTAAAAAAAATTGTACTTACATAAAGTTTAAATTAAGCTGTTTAATATATTACAACTAGTATTATATACATTGCCTTACAAGTGAAATTCAAAAGTTTTCATCACAAATTGATGTAATTTTCAGCTAAATATTTAATTAAAAAAAAATCTAATTATAAATTTAAAATCCAGTTTCGAGATGTTGTCCAACCTTCTACCTATCTATGTTAAAAATTTCAGATCTGTGTGTGCCATAGATTTGGTTGTACATTATTGCATGCACACTCAAATAAATGCTTCTTTTCATTAGTACTAATTATCTGGGAATAATTGTACCCTACAAGCTATAAAAAATGAAAATCAGCTTGATTTCTCAAAATTGCAGTTTATAAAAAATTTAGTTATGTAATGATGCATAACTCAAATCAGTTTTACCAAATTTGAAATACAAGATATTTATGTTTTGAGAGTTTATAATAAAAGACAAACTCTTTGGTGTTCAGGGTTTATTTTAACTCTGGAATCATATTTTTTGCAATTTTTTACACTGACTTTTATTATAAAGTTTTATAAATAGCCAACATTTGAACAAAATCTGATGAATCACTTTTAAGAAATTATGCTGATTTTTGGGAGATATTTTGGTACTATAACCTATATTTTATGTATTTTTTCCTATTAATGGACTATATTTTAGCAAAGTTTGTTAAAGTTGTTAGAGACAATTTTGAAAAAAATTAATTTTTAATCAAATGAGATTAAGAAAACCTTTTTTTGACAAATTAAAAAAATCATGAGATTGGAAACCAGATCTGCGTACCAGATTTCACCATAATCAGTCAATAGTCTGGTATTAAGTTAAATGCCAACAATCTCAAAACCACTTTTTTTTAACTCATTGCCTGAAAACTTATCCCAGTATCAAACTGTAAGTTTATCTAAAAGTAAACTTTTTTTTCACAATCATTACTCTTTGTTTATTTGGAAAAAATAGCATTCATATATATATATATATATATATATATATATATATATATATATATGCAAATTATTTGTGGCAACTTGGAGTCTGTATTTCTATACAGTAAGTGATATTTTCTATATATTATATTATATTATATATATTATATTATATGATACATAGTAAGCCTATTGTATTTACTTCATTTAACAAATTTGGAATTTTACTTGCAAATGAAAATTTCTTATTTAGCTGTGTATTATACATTAAAACACTAAATATATTTTTTTTTACATAACCTAGGTCCTAAACATTTTTTTTTCTTTGCTTGAAATTATAGCAATTTCATTTACCCACTTTATAATTGTCAACTTTAACATTATTTTATTTCAAAATGTATTTAAAATAATTGTAGAAAATCATGTGTTAAAATGATTAATTATATAAATATTACTCATATTAAGTCTAATAAAAGATACTTTTTTTTTAGGTAAAACAAGAAGAGGATCCTCCCCAAGAGGCAACAAGCAAAGGAAAGGTAATGCACAATATGTAGGATCTACAGTACTTTTTTTATGTAGCCTATATATAGAATGGCATGTACATTACACACTAAACCTAGTTCATTAATTATTTGTCATTCGAATTTGTTTACTGTATGCTTTGTTTTGAAATAACATTGCCTGGAAAAAATAAATAGTGTAAATTAATTAATACTGTAGTTGATGTTATATAACAATGTATAGGCCTACCTTACATTATAAACTAGCAGCTTAAAACCATTACTGCCAATAATTATTTATTGCTTTTAAAGAAAAAGGTAAGATTATGTTTTAAACTGGTTCACAAAAAACTTATGTACCAAAATACAGACTTACTACAGTATCATCAAATTATTGGTTTACTGACATAAATTTCATAAAATAGAATTAAATTTAATTTTACTTTTCATTTATATTTATTATGGGCAAGATAATTAATTGTTAGATAAGATCTGATCCCATAGTAGATGTTGACTAGGCTAATTTGTATCTTTCAATTTCATAAATAGAATATGATCATGAAATAATGAGATCAAGGTATAGTAAAGAGTAAAATTATATTGCTTTTAAATAATTATATTTTAAAATTGAATCCTAAAATATTTTTATCAATTAAATATTGCAGCACAACTTATCTAATGAATTACTTTTGACTAATTTTAATTATGACAGCATCTAAAGCTAATTTATAACATAAGTTATCAAATATGATACTTGCTATTCTGATCCAATTTCTGTAAAAATTTCAAAATCTATAAGGCTACAGGCTAATTTGTATGGTTAACTTTGCAAGAAGGTATCATAAAATAAATACTGGTAATGTTTAAATTAACATTTGAATGATTTTTCTATCAAATTAATTAAAAATATAACATTAACTTATGTTTGGTTAATTATATCTTCTACTACAATACCAGTTATAATAACTAAGATGTCATAATATTAACACATAATAGATTAGGTAGTTAATAGTAATGTTAACCTATGTTTTTAGACTGTGATCGAATAGATCGATCAACATTTGTTACAAACTTAGTCAAAATCTTTCGAACAGAATACAACAGACTTCCTGCTTCTAAAACCAATTGTAAGTACCATGTTAAACTCATTACTTGTATTTATGATATTCATTAAAACAAAATTTAAAAAATACAAAAGAAAGAAAAGAATAATTATTTTGTGTTATAACACCATATTTGTGTCTTACGAAAAATAAGAATTAACATTGAAATCAAATAATTAAATTAATTTTTTTACTAAACAATTTCTACAGAAAATGAAAACTGAGTTATTATAGACTACCTGGCTGAACTGTTAAACTTATTTGAAATGGTGTGTTAAATTTTGTTGCTTAAGTCATACCAGTTGTAAATAGGACACATAGGATTTAATGTTTTGTTTATAGAAAATTAAAGAGTTCAGATATAATTATAAATATTACAAGTTAAAAATTCAAAGGACCAACATTCAGTTTATTACTTCTCATTAATAAAAATTAATGAGATTAATTAATGAGATTTTGTCCTAAGTGCCTATCATAAGTATTATCATAAGTGCATATCATAAGTATTATTATTATTATTATTTCATATTATTTTACTAAATAATTTACATATAGGCCTACCATATTAGTTTTGATGTTACCATCAAAGATTTTTAAATGAAGGTAAATCCTCATGTAGGTAAATCCATTAAATGTTTCTGCATTTTAACTGTTATAGCAGTTATCATTTATACCTGGCACATTAACTGCTACAAATATGAATGAAACATAAATAAACTACAAAATGGTCTGCATGAAGCTCACCATTTAGGTATCATTAGAAAGTATTGTTAGTTACAATTTATATATCAAGTTCACTTAATGTTACAATTGTTATACATGACACTACATTGAACCATTGATTTTTGATTGATATCATGTCTTAATTAAATTTTTAAAATTTTAATTAGTAATACAAAAATATTTAATTATTTACAATAATTGCATTTACTTAAAAATTTATAATCTAAAATCAAGTTTAGCTTAGAATACATTCTTGTGTCTCAGTTTCTGGTGAAAATGCTGATATCGATCGAAGGGTTTTGGAATGGAAATTTTCTTACCTAGATCATGATAACAATGATTTGTTATCTAGAGATGAATATCGAGACTTACGACGCCTAGTAATAAGAGTAGTTAAACCTCGTAAATGTGCGAGAGTTTTTGCAAAAAACTGTGATTTGGACAATGACTTAAATATTTCTCATCAAGAGTGGACTACTTGCTTAGGCATGGATTTTGATCGTGAGTATCTTTATTGATATTTTAATCTTTTTAATCATAAATGCAGCTTTAAATAACTATTAGTCTTAAAACAAATATTCCTCCAAATATTTGGAAATGTTAATTATAGGATTATAGAATGTTAGGAGTTGAAAAAAATTAGTAATAAAATAATGAAATACTGAATGTTTATCAGTATTTGTATAAGAAAAAAATGCAAAATAAATAATTGGGATTAAGTAAGCAGAAGAACAATGCTTTGTACTTTTGGCATTTTCCCATTATTTATTGCCAATAGTTCAATAATATTGTGCACAATGATCTTTTCCACAGCTTTTTATCTGTGTAAAAAAAACTGCTAGTCACAACATGATTACAAGTTTAACATTCACTTTAGACTCCTCAAAAGGAAGTCTTGAGAAAGATCATTGCAATGTGGCTGAAATATAAAATGCAGTAATAGAATATGGGAAAAATAAAATGTATTTTATAGTACAAACAACAAAATCAGTATTGTTAAATTTGTAATTAGCATGAATTGTAACTGGGTATGAATCTATATATTGTTGTAGCCTTAATCAGCCATAAAAGGAATTGTTCATTTTCTTAATTACTTTATTATTAAAACTTGTTTGACAGAAGGAATGGTAATTATAAGCAGATTATACTTTATTTATTATTATAATATTGAGAAAAGTCATTTATTCAGTGTCATTATATGATTTTGATCAAATTTAATTAGCATTATTCTTAAAATTTGATTTCTGTACCAAGCTCAAAATAGCTTGTTAAAGTAATTTTTATAGCTGTTCCACAGATATATAAATTGTATTTTATGTTCATATTTTTTATTTACATAAAATAATAAATATTATTCACATAAATAATCAGTAAGTAAATTGTAAATCAGTAATTTTTTTGTGTTATTTTGGTTATGTCTATTTAAATAAGTATTTTAAATTTGAAAATATAAAACTTTAATTCACAAGAATCAGCCTGTACTGAATTCTTACCAGTTATTTGGTCATTAAAGAAAATTGGTAATTTGAACTATTTCTAATAAATTGACAAAGATTTCCTACTCATATAAACCAAATTTATCATAATTAGTTTCAATTTCAGTTTTTTGTTTCCTTCAATTTACTCTTAAAATGTAAATTTCCCTTATTTCAAATTTAATTCACTGACTTGAGTTATGATTCTTATGGCCTAAGTTAGAGCAAAACGTGGTAAAATTATTTTTAGAAATTTTGTTAATTTTCCAGTTTTTGTGTTGGTATCTTTCTAACCTGATTTTTAAGAAAATAACTGATTGTGAAAAGTTTGTGTACTGTTTTTACACCAATAACTGATATAATACTAGGCTACTGAACTGAAAATATTGTAAGTGAAGTTCTTTTACAAATTAAAATGTAGATTAAATTGTAATAATAATAATAATAATAATAATAAATAATAATAATAATAATAATAAGTAAAAGAACATAATAATAAATAAAGCGTAATTAATTTACAACATAGAATGATTTGCATTCCTTTCTTTATGGAACATCTGCAGTGCACAAAATGTTAGTACTGATAATAAAATGTCTTAGATGCTTTCTTTCTTTAAAAAATGTTTTTTTCAACAATCTAATCTAGAAACATGGTTCAGTAAATTCAAACAATTCTATATCTGCACTATTAATGTATGCCGATAAACTCTTGATTATTTAAAATTGATTCAGATGCCTTTATATTCTATTAACTACTTAGAAAAGAGATTAATATAATTCAGATAGATTCTTTAGGAATAATTTAGATAATTTTTATTGTTTAATTAAATATTATTCTTTAAACAAACTATTTTATTTAAAATTTATTAATTAAGAAAGTAAAAATATAACATAATAAATAATGTTATACTTGAGATGCTGTGCAAAAAGAGAGATGCATTATTTATTGATAACCAGAAAATGTCAAAATTTATACAACTGAAACAAATATTCTTTTCAACTGTTTTATATATCTCAAGATGCATAATGGTTATGCATTGTTTTGAAAAATCAAAACATAAGGGCTTACAAATAGTGCTAAAACTTAGCTCACATTTTCTGAGTTTATTTTTTTCTTTTCAAGTTAAATTTTAATTTAAAATTTTTCACTTACTTGAATTAAATATTTTTATATACAACAAAATTTTGAGAAAGACCTTGTAAGCCTTTTTTGAGAAATTGAGATAATTTTCAGTTTTTTTGTGAATAACTATATTTATAAGAAATATTAAATTTTGTTTATGTATTATTTAAGAGCTACATTTGAGTTAATTTTTCCCAAAATTGCAGAAGCAGATTTTTGAAAAAATATAAATATATATATATATATATTGTGAAAGAGACATTGAAAACAGAGATGTATTTTCCATACACAGAGATGTATATGTGCTAAATGTGCACTACACACCACAAAATAATCAGAAAATGATTACTTTTTTGTTTTAGGCTTTTAAAAATCTATGTAACACACACACACACACACACACACACACACACACACATATATATATATATATATATATATATATATATATATATATATATAATTAGAATTGTGGACATTGATATCTGTAGTGACTGGTTTATTTATACAATTTGTTATCAGTATTGTGCTGTAGAACAACCGCACAGGCTTCCTGACAAAGAGAGAGGGCTACAGTGATATTTTGTGATGGGGAAGCAGCAATATGTGCTTAGTCTGTGTTCTAGTGTTGGAAAAAATTAGAAAACTTTTTTTAAAAATTAGTTTATGTAATTAATTATTATTTCAGTTTATTAGGCCTGAAAGTTCTTTTCCACAAGAAATAGATAATTAAGTGTAGAAGATCTATTCCCAAATTACCTTATTTAATATCCCACTGTAACTAAACATAAGGGAAGAGAGATGGACAAATATAACCATTTTTATTTTTACTAACTCAATATAAAAAAAACATAATAAATAGAAAAAAATCTATTTAAAAAATGTATATCTTGTTAAGAAGTTTCAAAATGTTATAGCACAGCCAGTAACTTGCAGTTAGACAAGCCACTGATTGAAAATAGTAATTTTTGAAAAATTAAAATATAGTCCTGCTTCATCTTGTGAAAAATGTATGGGCAATGTACACGTACATATCAAATTTCCTCAAATTTAGCCTCCAGCCATGTACACAAAGACATATATTTGAAAGTAACATTTTTGGTTCTTTTCAGAATGTTTTTTAAAACAAATACACACACACACACACACACACACACACACACACACACACACACACACACACACACACACACACACACATACATACATACATACACACACACACACACACACACACACACACACACACACACACACACACACACACACACACACACACACACACACACACACACACACACACACACACACACACACACACATATATATATATATATATATATATATATATATATATATATATATATATATATATATATATATATATATATATATATATGTATGTACCAAAATCAAATGATTTTTTCATGACTGTGATAATTGGATGTAATTATGTATGGACCATTACTTAGATGTATGGACATACATAAATATTGTAGTGGAAAAATAAAATTATCATTTAATAACAAACATAAATTGAGAAAATAAAATTCACAGAAAATTTGTACAACTTGTCTGGTGATTCCTATGGTGAAAAAGTTGTTTCAAATATAGTATTTTGTCTTAGATACAATATTCTGTTAGTTTTATTTCTCTTAATATGAAGTTTTATCAAAGTCCAGTACTTATGCTAATTTTTTTTTGTTTTTATGGTCCATATGTATTGTTTGGATACTAATGGCTATATATCAATATCGGATCTAAAAAATCTGATTTTTGAAAATTTGTTGAACAAAAATGGGCTTCAAAAAACTAAAATATTATGAGGTAAGGGCAAACTAGGTCTATGTGTCAAAGTTTATCAAAATCGATCAATTACTGTATTCTCTAGAGAAATGCTCAACAACATAGCTATACAGACAGATGAACTGACATCTAAGTAAAAATCACTTCTTGTAATCTAGGGATCTGAAAACAGATAAACGATCAAAACTTCATGATAAATGTATTTTTTCAATATCCATATTAATACTTCTTATAATTATAGATTAAAAAATAAAACAAAAATACAAACACAATACACCAATAATTTGGAAACAAGGTAAAATTAAATACAATTGCAAGGCAATATTTATGTAGAAAAGGGATGTAGACAATTTATAATTATTGTGTAATTACCAAACTTAATCAAAAATGGAGTAGATAAATAAACTTGTCTTACAATTAGAAAAATAACAATACTAATTAATAATAATTAAATATATCACTTTATTCAAAATAGTTATAATTCCAATAATATTCTTAATTTGCAGTTATGTTTTATCATAGTCCAATCATGATAAAATATATTCATCTGTACGCTGGTTTCATTTTAGAGTGAAAACAAAACATAAGTATCTTAGTTAATACAAGATGATTCTAAATGATGGCATAGTTTAGTCATTTTTATTTCTCAAACTGAGAACTAATGTGAAACATGAAGTGAATTACATCTGATTATACAGTAGTTACAATAAAGTTTAAGGATACAATTTATAAATGTTCTATGTATTTCCTAGTGGCTTGTACAGCAAATATCTAAGCAGTAGTTGAACATATCCCATATATGAAAAAGGATTTCATGTGTCACTCAATTCACCATGGTTGTGATAAGGTTCTTAGTTCGACTATGTTTACAACCATTGATCATAAAACTCATTGACCTCAAAACAGGCCAGAGAGTTGGCTGAGTTTACCTAGTTCTCTATTTGCTCCATGGGATGATTTCTTTGGGCTACATAAGAACTTCTTCAATTCACCTGGCGTTGTCTTTTGATACATTTGATTACCCGTTCTTTTGCCTTTACAAAGACATCAGGTTTGTTCAAACTGGTTAAACCAACAAGGTATACTTATCTGGCTTTGGCGGATCGATGTTAGTCAGAGTCGAATTGTGTACTCCACTGCTGCCTCCAAATATGTTTTACCAAACTCAAGAATGCAGAAAAAATGTTTTGCATTGTTGTAACCTTACTCACAATTTACATGAAATGACAACACAATCATTCATGCAACTACATGCACTCTAATCGTATTATTCAAAACTTTTAGATCTTCTTTTTAAATTATTTCTTAGATCAGAAACATACATTTTATATAATGTATAATTCATGGAATATATAGTTATAAAATTGAGTCTATCATTTAGAATCCCATATACATTAGGATTAAAAGATGTTCTATAAATGTGTAAAGAAAGCTTTTAACAAAAACATTAAACTAAGTATTTATATTTAAGTTGCTTCCATTCATTAATCATTGTAATGTGGTTTATGTGTTCACAAAAATTTAACTATTTTATGGACTAATCATATAACTTTAAAATGTTCTTGGTGAAATAATATATACAATTCATAAGGGTAAATAGGTTTGTATTAAAATTATTTATAAAAAAATAATATTTTTGAGGTGGAATAAGTGATAGATAGGCACACCTTCAACTGAAGGAGTGAGGCATATGATAGAATTGTTAGAATTATGGAAGTATTTCTATTTTAGTGTAAGTTATGACTAAAAAAAGAATTCTGTCTAAAATAATTACATTAATATATATTTTTTAAAAACATGATTTTCAAACAAATCATTGCATGCTGTTAAATTGATATACTAGGCAACAGTTTTCCAGTCATAGAGAGATAACTGCTCTGTTATAAACTAATTGTTATTTTATTGTGAATAGAACACTATGATTGTTTTATTTTTATTTAGTTGTTACATTAGACTGTGGTAATTAGTTTTTATTACTTAAAGAACAATAATATTTTGCAAAGGTTATAGTTTTTTCTATTAAGTATTTAAACTAAATAACCTAAGAAATTAAAAAAAAAACTATTTTGCAATTAATTTTTTGTGCATACTTTTATTTAACAAATATACTGCTAAAAATACCATAAGCTATGTTAGGTGTTATGTACACACGTAAAGGCGAGTATAAAAAAAATCACAACATATTTATCTTTTTCATTGCTAGAGTCCTGTCAACAATCAAAAAAATTTCATTGTCTAAAACTTCATTATTCATAATAATTTAGTACATATTTTTTTCTATTCTGACCAGTTTAAAACTGACTTTAATTAAAATAATAATTAAATGTAAGAATTTAATTTACATCTCATTACAATAACTCGGATTTTACAAAATTTTAGTTTCTAATCTCTATGTAAGTTTATGTGGCTTTCTCTTTTTGAGTCAACAAGTTTCATTAATTACTTCAAGAGTGTAGTTCACATATTGTAGTTGAAGACGCATGCCATGCTTTGCTACATATATATCTTCCTTACAGTATTAATATTCAGGTCACAATGTAAGTTATCATTCCAAACATATCAAGGTGAAGCACTTTGTTCTGAAAAGTCTGAATGCTTTTAATGTTTGTTTCACTTGCACATCCCCAAAGTTGTACCCAAACAGGTCTCAACACTTGCTTATGTATTGACAATTAAGATCTGTGACTAGGAAACTAATACATCTGTCTGTATTTGATATTTAATTCTTCCTTTTTGATTTTGATTTGTTCTTTCCATTTTAAGTTACTATCAAAGGTACTTCATCATATTATCCCAAATACTTCACTGTATTTACAAATGGTAATATTTCAGAATTCATTTTTATGGATATACATGTTACTCTTTTATTTATAAAATATATGTTTGCGGATTTTGACTCATTGATTTTGTCATTCATTTTTTTACCCATATACTAATTTTCTCTACTGTTCTCTCCATCTTCCCATCTGAAAGTTCAATATCCTTATCAACTGCTAAAAGAGCAATGTTGTCTGCATAAGTTGTTACTAAAACATTTTCAATATCAGGTATATAGGAAATACAACACTGGACCTTGAGGAAGCACTGCAGATATTTTTTCTAATGTAGAATATTCATTTCTATACCTTATATGAAAAACCTATCAATTACATAAGATCTTAATATTTAAAAATAATTTTATGGGATGTATTCATGTAATTTATATTCCAAGCCCTTATGCGATACTTTATAAAGGCTAAACTTTATGTTGCTTGTGCAACATCAAGAAAACCAATTTAAAAAAACATTACAATAAATAAATGTTTAATATTAAATTAGAATACATTTAAAAAAAATTAAAATTATTGTTGATATTTTTTTTGTTAATTAAAGTTTGTGATATCTAGTGTATAACTGTATTAATAACAGTGTGATCAGTGGTTGACATGGCAAGTTACAAATATGTAAATGAGCTAGCTTTGTATAGATTGCTTTTATTAACAGCTTTCTAACCTAGTTGAGTAGTAACTCCTTTAGAGGAGTCTTACACATTATTATTTAGTCTCTTTCCGCTTGTTCTTGTCCCTGAGCTCAGCTGCTATCGAGCAGGAAGGAGAAGAGCCCACAAAGAACGACTTCGGAGGTGAGCATACTTAGGGCAGGTAACTATTACTTAATGTTTTTTAAAGCTTTCAAGTATAAATAAATAAAGGCTACTTAAAGGATTTTATTATTTTAATTTATTTAGTCATTTTAAGCAAATTGAAACGTTTTTATTATGAGAAAATAAAATGTAATTATTTTTACATAGTGTTTTAAAATCCCTACAAATTAATGTTTTATAAAATTTAATTTTGCTTGAACAATATAATTGTTTTACAGAACTCTTACTCTATATGCTTATAGAGCAAATCATTTGATAACACACTTAATTTTATTTGTTACATCTATACTGTTGATAAAATTATTGAATAGTTGAAGAAATAATTTGTTTTATGTTTAAAAATATATTCTAATTTATAAAATGCAGTGATAAACTGTGTATAACTTAATTTTTACCTTAAAGAAAATATCATTAGAATAAGAAATAATTTAAAAGTAATGCATAATTTATATTATATTAATTCACAAAATGAAAAATCAGTTATCATTTATTGTTGTTCAAAATAAAATAAACTATGCTAAAATTTTATTAGTATTAATTAAGCAAATTGTTATTTAGAATGACTTTCTGAAAAATGTCATTAAAATTTAGTGTAATTAGACTATTTTATACAATTAATTAAGTTAAAATTTCAGTAGTGTATATTTACAGCAAGGAAAACAACACTACATATTAAAACACAAAGATATTTTAATAAAATGTTAGGAGAATATGTATTGATCACATTTTAATTATAAATTTAATCATCATATAAAGTGTCCATATAAAGTGCAACCCATATATATATATATATATATATATATATATATATATATATATATATATATATATATCAGTTAAAGGAGTTTATTTTATAATAATCCAGCAGTGTTACCAACTATTATGTTATCACATTGTTCTACGTTTTTATCATAATTCACAAATAACACTGTTTTCATTTTCTTTTCTTTTAATACCTTTTGTATTTTTGATTTTTACATAACAAATTATTTGATTTGTCTTTTCTTTTTCATATTTAACTAAAATTTTCTCCATTTATTTCCAATGTTCTTTGAATCTATAGGAGGAGGTTAGCTGCCTTTTACCTACCCCTGGTAAAGTCCTTGGATAAAAATATATACTGTGCAATATATATTATTTATGTACAATACTGAATAATTAGTTGCATTTTAATTAACTGTTGTTGAATTTCTGTTATTTTGGCAAATTAAAAAAAATGCCAAAGTTATAAACTTACTTAATATCATATTTCTTGATATTGGACAATTTTATTTTACCTACACTTGTAATAATGCATTCATGTGGGCATTAATCTTTTAAATAACAGGCCCTTTTAATTAAAAACAAATGCAGACACTAAGTTACAGTGACAGTAGACTTAAACTACCAAATATTAGAAAAATCTAGAATTCTTTCTGAAATCTTTCAAAAAGTTGCTTTTTCTGCAATGCCCGTAGCACTGCTGTGCAATAAAACTGCTGCCAGTCTGCATGTAAGTAAACAAAATATAACTTTTATTGGTATTAACGAAAAATTCCTGAATATCAAATCACCTGTGTAAATTTTACTTTCAGTTATTAAAATTTAGAAAACATCTAATAAATGTGATTTTTAACATTATGTTACATTTAATTTCTGTAATGTTTAATGTGATTTAATGTTTAAATTCTAACAGTAACTGAAAGTTTTGAATTTGTAAGACCTTGGAATTAAAAGTTTTAAATTGATAAGGGTTGATTATATTTATAAACTTTTCTCTCTTTTGCAATTTATTTCTTAAAAACACTGACTTTGGAGAAAGAATTATTAGATATTTTTTATAACTGAAAAGTTTAAATCTGGGAAATTTAGTCATGTATTCTAATACAATAACTATATTACCTAACCTGTAGAGTGATTTTCATAGTTTGTATAACAACTTTGAATTATAAATTTGCCAACATTTCCTACTGTCTCATTTAGAAACCATTTTAAACTACTGATGCTTGGAAAAAGAATGAATTATCCCAGGAAAAAAATTATTTAATGTATTAAGATTATTTATTACTGAATAACATAAGAAGTCCTCATGCTGATTTGCTGAACAACTGGACTGGATAATCAAGTGGCTGATTTAACCATCATAAAAAATAAAATAATTAAATCGACAATACACATTATTCCTTGCAGCTCCAATTTTATCCTTCTCTGTCCAATGTAATAGTATGCTCATTAATAATATTATTTATCTACAATAAAAAAAAATATAAAATACCAATTTTTTATTATTTACAAAATTTATTATTTTTGATAAATTTAATAATTATATTAAATGACAACAAATAAATTGTTTTATGTAAAAAAAACATTATTCCTACATTGTATTATAGAAAATTTATTGTGTGTAAGTACAATAAAATTTATTCTAATTTGTAAGATGTTATTTATTCTAATTTATAATGTTTAAAAATTGGCACTGCTAATAGTTGAATCTTTGCTAGTGTTACAGGAGAGTGTAGCAACATTGTCAGGTCAGCTGCCTCATGGCGAAGATGTAGTTGAACATAGAGATGAGCCAGATGGTGAGAAAAAATAATTTTACTGTTTTTAGTAAACCATTTTCGTCTTCTTTTTCTTTTTTCTTTCTCCAAATTTAGGCTCCCTATTCTAGCCTTAATTGCTTTTTGGTTTTTATCTTTTATTAGTAGACTTAACATAACATTCTTGTAGGACATAAGCAGATTGCTAGTAATTACTTAATAATTTTATTCAAATGGCTTTTGTTTAGGCTATATTTTTATAAATGATTATTGAAGTCTCCATTTCTTTAGTCTAAAAACTAATTTAATAAATTTACCTACTTTGGGAAATAATAATAAATACCAAATAGGAACAGAAAGGCTCTTTTTTAAGCACCATTTAACAAAATAAACTTTTATTTTACCACTTGTATTACATTATTTATCTATGCAATGCTTTACAGCTATTGATTGTTTAACGGATCGACAAGCTGTAATTGATGAAACTAAAGCCAGCAATGCAGCTTTGTATATCCCAGAATGCACACCTGATGGAAGATATCAGAAAATACAATGTTACAAATCAACAGGTGAGAACAATGAGAAATGAATATATACAGGTTTATGTTTTAATTAGAATATTAGTAATTACATTACTTTTGAACCATGAATGCTTATGAGACAGATTTTTACAAAATTAACATTTTGAACATAAAGTATATCAGTCTTTTCTTTGATATAAACCAAATTTTGTCGCCTTTTGTTTGCAATCTGGAATTTCTATGATTTTCTTTATGCCAGTTGGACTAATGAGGACAGAACCAGATTTAACAGTACAGGTAAATTAATGGCAGTAACTGTGTCTTGAACCCATAACCTTGAGGTGCAGTTCAGAGATGCATCAGACTGACTGATGCCTTACCCATATCAATTACTGAGTTGTGGAATTTCTATGGTAAAGTCTTATTCTATAAAGAGCATAGCCACCTAATAGCAGCCCTAAATCTTTTTAAAGGTTGGAAAAATACTTATTTTTCAGACATGCTTACTGTAATTGTTATTAAATTTTTTAATAATAGTTTTACTGGAATTTTGTTTAAGAACATAATTCCACTAAGTTCCTATATGAATGCACTATAGATCTGTAGTTCTATATGAAGTATTTTACAAATGTATCAGTGAGATGTCCACCTGTTTTTTTTTTTTTTGTGTTTAACGTCCGACTATTGTGCACACTTGGGCTAATGCAGACGAAAGATGTCCACCTGGACATCTACATTTACCTACATTTATAAACTTTATAAATTTTTATAAAGATTTATTAAACTGTTTTCTTCATTTTCACATAATCAAATTAGACCAATTATTAAAGTGTGTTTATCCTAGCTGTTAACAGAAGCCAGTCGGAAAATATAATCAAAATTATGTTATCCAGATAATGTTCGACATACATTGAATATATAAAATTTAGAGGAAGGGTAAGGAGGATTTTGAATTTTGTGAATTTTTTCATAATGTAGAAGGTACAAAAATTAGTACTGCTGTTAGCTTCATCACATACAGAATTGAAAACAAAGTTGTGATGATATTTAAAACTCTTGAGCTAATCATTTGAAGCCTTGAAATTGTCTTTGTCTAACTTTTTGTTCTGTCTAAAGTTTCAGCTTGTAACTACCATTTTTGCCAAATGGTCCTGACATTGGCATTTCTGTAGCACAAACACAAACTCAAACCACACAATTTAAATTTTCAGTACATTTGGCAACACATTTCACATGTCAGTCTGTTTTTTAACAACCCATCTTATGTTAATTCTATTTTTCACAATGTCATAAATTTAAGTTTTTCCTTCTTTAAATATCAGTTAATTTGTTAACTGAACATTTGATTTTTTTAAAATGTTCTTCAATAATTTTAATTTTTTCTTCCAGTGTAACCATTTCATGTTCAGAAGACATTACAAATTACTGTACTGTTTAATACTGTATCACAGAAATACTTAACAAAAACTATTTCAAATAAATAACTACATTAAAGAATACTGTAACTAAACAGACTATGTTTTTTAATATACTTATTTAAATCATTAGTACCTATGTTTTTTTAAGTACTGTAGATGTAATTTACACATTTAAAGATTATCACTATTTACATGTGGGGCAGTAGGCACAAAATTGAGAATAATGTACAATTTAGTTTGTATTGAAAGAGGGTTTATAAGATAACTGAACTGTAAAGGGAACAATATTTACAGCTCTGTCCCCCACATGTACAAGTGTAGGGAAAATTCCTTTGTATAATTCTCAGAACAAATGTGATTTATGAAGGCAGAAAGTAATGTAAAGGAGAATGGGGCTAGGGTTATGATTCCTAGAAACTGTCCCATCTGCCAGTGTACATTCTGCTAAGTAAGTAATGCCATGTATAGTACAGTATGAAAAACAAATTGTATCATTTATAGAATTTATTATAGTAGTAATGGCATAATTATTTCTTTTAATCAGGTTAATTTATAAAAATTTTACTAAAAAAATTTTAATTTCTGTTAGATAGTTTTTTATTTTAAGGTGTTGAATTACATAAGTATACATACATCTTTTGCAATTCATCATTTTTTATTTATCCAGGTTTCTGTAGATAGGTTTTTTTTGGGGGGGGGGTTAGGCCCACACTGGAGCATATTCAGTCATTAGTGAGGTCTCATCTTCTTAGCGTGTTGTTCCTCCCAATACCTCTTCAGTCTTTGTGATCTCCTTTTCCTAAGTTATTCTGAGATTATCATGCGCTTTCCGTCAATTGCTTTTCTAAAGTTGAGTTTCATTTCCTTGTCCTTGAGTATGGCTTTCTCCTCCCCATTCCTCAACTGTTCCTCGGTTATCCCTAGGTCTTCCTGGTCTTGTTCTATCTCCTTTAGCCAATTATTTTTTATCTTTGTGCTCAACTGGTAGTTCAGTAATTTCTTGGTGAGCCTTTCTTCTGGGAGTCTAATCAGGTGTCCATAAAATCCCAGGCATCTCTTTCTGAATATGTCGATAAGGTGTTCGGTCTCCTTATACACCAGTGCTCCAGGAAGCAGCCTGTGGTTCCCGTTCACTATGTGTTTCTTGTTGATGATCGTTCTTAGTATTCTTCTTTCAACTCTCTGGAGTTCCTCTGTCCTGTTCCAGCTTTTCAGGTTAAAGAGCGTTTCTGCCGTGTACACCACTGCTGGCCTTATCACTGTGTTGTAATGTCTGATCTTTGACTTTATGGATAGCAATTTTTTTTTTTTTGTGGGTGTTCCATGTTAATTTTGACGCCGTCCTTAGTTTGGATGTTCTGTTATCTATTGCCATTCTCTCCCTATTATTTCTGGTGATGGTTTCTCCCAGATACTTGAACTTGTCAACAATTTTTATCCGTTCGCCTCTGATCTACATATATCTCTGTGCTGTCCTCCTTGTCGGCATCACTTCCGTTTTTTCGAAGGATATTCGGAGGCCAACTTTCCCTGCAATGTTTTTCAGTGACTCGATCTGTTGTTCTGAGTCCTCCTAACTGTTCGAGAACAACGCTAGATTGTTCGCAAATGCCAGGCAATTTAGTTTGAGTTTTCTTCCTATTTTTACTTGCCCGTTGTCTTTGTTCCACTCTCTGATAATTTTTTCTAGTACGAAGTTAAATAAAAGGGGGGAAAGGCCATCTCCTTGTATCAGACCCGTTCTTATTTCAAAAAGTTCGGACACCTCTCCTCGGAATTTTACTTTGGACATCGTGTCTTGTAGTGTGATTTTTATGAGGTTGATTAGTTTATTGTTAAGGCCGAATTCCTTTAGAGTATTCAGTATGGACTCTCTGTGAATATAATCATAAGCCTTCTTAAAGTCCACGAATGTTATGATGAGATCCCTGCTCTTCCGCTTGTGGTGGTCGATTACCCATTTTAAAACTATTATCTGTTCTGACCCGCTTCTGCTTGTTCTGAAGCCGCCTTGGTATTCCCCCAGTTCCCGAACCAGCTGGCCTTGTATCCTCCAGAGCAGTATCTTTGAGAATATCTTGTATGTCACGTTCAGCAGTGAGATTCCTCTGTAGTTGTTCGGGTTGGTCTTATCGCCTTTCTTATGCAGGGGTGTATTAGCGCTCTACTCTAATTCTGTGGGATCCTTTCGTCTTGCCAGATTCCCACTATCAGTTGGTGTAATTTCCTGATGACCGCATCGTCGTCGGCGTTCTTCCAGATCTCTGCTGTCACTTGATTTTCTCCCGACGCATTGTAGTTTTTGAGGTTGGTGATCGCCCCCTTACTTCTTAGAGGGTTGGGGGTTGTATATTCTCCAACGGAGTTTTAGAACTCCCTTTCTAGGTAGAAGGACAGGGTCGAGGTGGGTCTCTCGCAGTTCAGTAGATCTTTGAAATATGCTGCGAGGATGTCTGCATTTTCTTGGTTGTTGTGGGCGATTTCCCCTTCTTTTGTTTTTGAGCATTAGCGTGGGTGGAGTGAATTTGGATAGATGGGTTTTGAAGGCACTATAGAAGTCTCTTGCATTGTTCTTTTTGAAGTCCTGGTTGATCCCCTCCAGTAATTTCCTCTCATATTCTCTTTTGGTTTTCCTGATTTGTTTTGTCATTTCTCTTCTGGTCAGTTCTAAGGTCATCATTGTTTTCTCGTTTTTGTGGCTTTGTGTGTTGAGCCAAGCCTGATATCTTTTCTTCAATGCTGCCTCGCAACTCTTCGTTCCACCAGGGGTGCTTTTTCTTCTTGGATGGTGGGGCTGTTTCTTCTGCGGCTTCCTTCAGGCTCTCAACTAGTGTTTCCAGGTCATTCCCAGCACAGTCTATGGTTTTTTTTTTGGAAGGACTCGTTATCTATTATTTTGGATGGGTCGTACTTTCTTTTTTCGTTGTTTTTTGACTGTAGGGTTCGCTTCCTGGGGGGTGAATTTAATTTTGATTTTCGAAATGTAGTGGTCGGAATCAGTGTCCGTTCCTCTGAGTACCATTACATTATAAACCTCTCTGTGGAAGTTTCTGTTCATGGCAACGTGTTCCAGCTGGGTTCCCCCCCTGGTCCCTTCCTGCTGGGTTCGGGTGTCTCCACGTCTTCAGTCTGTGCGTTTTCCTCTTGTACGTAGTTGTTTTCAATATCATTTCATTGTCCTGGCACACCTTTATTAATCTCGCCCCATTCCAGTTGGTTCTTTTATGTACAGTCCATTTTCCCGTCACGTCCTTGTATTTCCTTTCCGGTCCTACCTGTGCGTTGAAGTCCCCTACCAGTATCTTGACATTCTTGCTGGGAACGCTGCTGATCAGGTGGTCGATTTCTTCCCAGAACTCTTCTGTTTCCTACTTGGTCTTTGATTTAGCATTCTTATCATTAGTCGGTGTGTGGATATTTATTAGCGTATACGTTTTGTTCGCAGACTTGAGAGTGAGGTACGCATGACTCGGAGATGTGTAGATAGGTTTTACTGTAGTAATTTTGATCAAATTGAGTATAAAAAGTACAAGTATCAAACCACTTGTTTATCAAAAATAAACAAAACAGATGATAAATTCAATTTCATAATTTAAGCTTAGTAATCATAAGAGTTTCATATTTTTAGGTTATTGTTGGTGTGTACATGAAGATTCTGGTAAACCAATTCCTGGTACATCAGTGAAAGACTTGAATCCTAAATGTGAATCTGTTCAGGCTCCATCTAGGCCAATGAAAGGTATATTATAAATCTTTATAGAAAATTAATTAAGAAACTGAGTATAGTCTATATTAAGGCTGGATGGCTACCAAATGTGAAGCAGAGCAGACTATGTGTTCATAACCAAACCTGTTATGTGTAATGTAAGTGCTGCCACTGAAAGTGAAACAGGGCTGAGCAGAGTTAAGCAGCATTGCATGGCTTTGCTTTGCTTCTAGTGGCCGTACTGAAATTAGAAACAATACATTCAGTTTTGAATGCATAGTCTGATCCGCTCAGAGCAACTTTGCTCTGTATTTGACTTGTTTTATATTTATTTACATTTTTAAAATAGTTATTGCTTTTTCTTCTCTACTTACTACATGGTATAATCAAAATGGTAACTGTTAATTTTTATATCAGAAAATTGATTTATAATAATATTAAACAAAATAAAATTTCAAACTCTAAAGATTGTATCAATGTTAGAATAAAGTGGTATTATATAAACAAGTATAAAAAGTTAATAAAATATTGAACAGTTAAAAGAAACAATGATTTAGTACTAAAGAAAACAACATTTCTTTTTAGAACAATTTTTGTGTAACTACAAAATACTGTTTAATAAAAATAAATTTGTTAATAGGTCATTAGTCCTAATTTATATAAAATACCATATGCAATAAAAAATAATAAAATGAAAACAATAACAAAAAAATGTTTTAAAAAGTTCTTTGAGTCATTTATGACTTGTGACTTGGTGATTGGACAATGTGACTTGGTCAAATATGAATTAGTGTGTTAAATATTTTTTGTAATTTTCAAAATATGCTCAATATTTCACCGTAATGGTAAATAAATAATAATTAAGTATTAACATGAAGTTTTCCTTAAGTAAAGTGCACCTTCAGATAAGATTAAATATCAATAAAAAAGTATAATATTCTGCATTTAGTATATAACATATGACTTTCTTACCTACATACAGCTCATAAATAGGTTTTTCAGTGATGAACACAATTTACAGACTGAATAAAACCTCACCTTGCAACAAAACTCGATGTACTGACTTAATAGCTATTGAGATTAATAGACGTGCCCCCCTACTTTTACAGCATATCGAGTAGTCATGGTGAATACAGTCTTGAGAATTTTCTGATGACGTAGTACATATGTTGATCTTTATGTGAGATTTCAAAATCGTTATTGCAAGATATACAAGTAAATAACAATTTATTATTAAATATGTTGTAAATAACATAAAATATTTTAAAATATATTTTATAAATAACAATACCAATATTATCTCACTTTAGCTAATTTCTTAACATTCTCAAAAAAAAAAAAAAAAAATCTGGTTCCAGGTATCTGTGTTTTTATTGCAGAATTACAAAAACTTTAATACAAATAAATATTATCAAGAATTCATTTTATGTAATGCTCATTAATTACTACTAAACAAACTTATAAAATAATCATTAAACAGAAGATACTACTAAGAGGGATGTTTTATATATATATATATATATATATATATATATATATATATATATAATATATATATATATATATATATATATATATATATAATATATATATATATATATATATATATATATATATATATATATATATATAATGTTATATATATATATATATATATATATATATATATATATATATAATGTTATATATATATATATATATATACACACACACACATATACAGGTTGTTTAGAAAAAAGGTTCCAAGAATTCAGGGCATGATCTCCCCACCTCAAAATTAGATGAAACGTTTCAATTAACATAGGTCCAAAAATGCCTCATTTTCTGTCTGGCTGCCATTTTGTTTTTTATAGAAGAAACAGTTCATTTATATAGTTCAACTTATTTATTTAAACAGTTCAATTTATATAGAAGAAACAGTTCAAGGTAGCTTTATGAAACTGACTGTATCGACGACTGTTTAAAAAAGTACCTAATTTTATCTTGAAAATTTTCAAAATTGCGGCCATCACCATTTTTTAATTGTGAATAAGTTTTTAATCTTATATTTTATAAAAAGGGCAATATTTTATCTAATCAAAATAATTTTCATAAAATATATAAAATAATATAAAATATTTGCAGGTTGTCCAGAAAATAGAAAACAAGCTTTCCTAAAAGACCTAATGGATTTTTTAGTGCATGCCATGGCTACTCAAAAAATGAGGTAATACTTACTGTTTTAGTTTTGCCAGTCTTTTGGTAAAATAAGAAAGTAAATTAGAGAAAATAATATTTAATTAATTTTTGGTCATAAAGCTAAGCATTCTGATTAAGTAAAGATGAATGTGATCATATGTAATGAACATGAACCTATATTATGAATATACTAGTAAAAACTAACATATATGAGTAATTTACTATTTAGCAATAGTTATAGTATTAAGTACTTTCTTGGTATTACGAGGGCAGGTCAATAAGTCTTTAGAAAAAGATAGGCAAACAATTTTTAAAATAAATTTTGTATTATTTTTCAACATACTCTCCTTCCAGTTCAATACACTTTGACACACATCCCTCCAACTTTTTTAAGCCTTCAGAAAAGTATGATTGTGGTAGTTTCTCAAAATAAGCATTTGTGTGAGCGATGATCTCATTTGAAGTAAACTGTTGTCCGCCGAGTCATTTTTTAAAATTTGGAAATATGAAGATGTAACTCAGGGCCAGATCTGGTGAATAAGGTGGATAGTCTGTCACTTCAAACTTCAATTCTTCAATTTTAGCCATTGCAACTGCGCACATATGCACTCGTGGATTATCCTGGAGAAAAAGGACTTTTTTTTTTAAATGAGGATGATTTTCTTTTCTTTTCTCATTTAACTGACCTAATAGTGATGTATAATATTGTCCAGTGATCGTATGGTCCTTTTCCAAATAGTCAATGAAGATAATACCATGTGCATCCCAAAATACAGTAGCCATAACCTCTCCAGCAGATTTCACCGTCTTTACCTTCTTTGGAGCCCGTTTGCCTTTAACAATCCATTGTTTTGACTGTTCTTTCATCTCAGGAATGTAGTGGTATATCCATGTTTCATCTACAGTTACTAATCTGCGCAGAAACTCATCTGGTTGCGATGCATGCGTTCTAAAAGAGTCTTAGAAGAGACCACGTGGTTGCGTTTATTCTCAGCTGAAAGCAAACATGGCATCCATATTGCCATGTAACAATATATATTGTCTTGGTCATTATATTTGATAATATAAACTTCCAATACAAACTAATTGGAAATTATTTCTTTTCCAGTTTATTATGCAAAATTGAAATGCAGTACCATATGATACCCCTGTGGTATCAAAACTATTTCATGCAATTTTATTCTTTGGTCACTTAGCACCATATTGTGGATTTTATCGGTCATTTCCGGGGTACTCATATCTACGGGACGTCCTGAAGGATGTTCGACTGCTGTTGAAGTACGGCCAGGTTTAAATTCATTTATCCAATTATAAGCTGTTGCAAATACAGGGGCAGATGTGCCATGAACTGAATCCAACTCACCTTTTATTTCTTTTGCTGTTAAGCCTTTTAAATAAAAATGAAGCTTTATAAACATACTATTTATGTACTATATACTATTTATGTAAACATTGGATATCATAATCATCGCTCTAAACTCACTTTTTTCCATTTTTTAAAACAAACACAAGTTGTTTACTTCAACTGACGATAAAAACAAAACCACTTGATGAATATGGCTGGAACTTTGCCAGGTACCTAGTGACGAATGATGCTTACTAAAAACAGACCATTTGCGAAGCAACTAGCACCATCTCATAGATTTTTCTAAAGACTTATTGACCTGCCCTCGTACTAAGCTTTGATAAATACAACAAAATGTGGTAAAATAATTATAACATTCTGGAATATTATTAACAGTATGCACAAGAGCTCAATAAGGCTGTCTGTAGATGGAGAAAGAAAACATGAATGGATTTGAGCAAGTTCTTTCTTGCTGCTAGTGACTGTCACTGGTGCCAAGTTGTTATCCTTTACTATCACTTAAAATAGTTATGACTTCATTGCATAAAGTTTTTAATCTGACAACACATTGTTAAAGAACTGTCTCCAAGTTTAAGTTATGTGGATAATGGTCACAGCAGACGATATCATAATTGGCTCACAAACCTCTCCTGAAATAGTGTGTGTATAATAAACAAAACAGAAATGTTTTTCCTCTCTCTCTTTAAATCTAAACAATGTTTAGAGATAGTAGGTTCAGTAGAATAAACTACTGTATTCTCTCAAACTGAAGCAGCTGAAGATTCAAGAGGTAACTGCCTGCTGTACTACAACTGAGCTATGGTACTTCCTGTGTTTTTTTGTGTAAAGTAATCAATAGTATAGGCAATAAATGTGTAGAAAAGACATCTGTTATCATTTCAGCAAATCCACAGCAGGACGGTATATCAACAAACGCACCCTTGTGACATTTCTCGACATTTCTAGAGATGCAAAATTTTAGATATTTTTTACATCCTATTTCAAATCTATATAATTTTTAATCATTGGTTCTATAATTTCGAGTTTATACCAATTTTCTAGTACAAGGTAGGTTAGTACTAAACTAGTGATGCCTTTATGTTTAGTTTATTTTACTTGTTGACATATTTTAGATTAGACCCTCATATTTTGCCTAAGACAAATATTTAAAATATATTCCACTCTGAAAATGCATTAGACTATTGTAAAAGTGATATCTGTAATAAAGTGGTAACAAATACCCATTCCACCTGGTTAACTACTATTATGAGGTGTGTTCAGAGGTAAAAAGTAATGAAAATTTTTATATTTCCCGGACTTGGAGAGTCCGATTGTCAAACATTTTTTTTTATTATGTTGGTATACATGCCCTTGAATTATGATAAAACTTTCAGCTGTTTTCATTGTTGACTTTGTCTGTGACAGCCACTAAGGTTAGACGTATTTTTATGAGCTTGGCAATTTTCATTTGTTAAAAGAAATGGATCAAAGAATTTGTATCAAATTTTGCATAAAAAATGGAGTAAAGTGTAACAACGTGTGTGAAATGTTAACAAAGACCTATGGTGTGTCTGCTATGAGTAAAGCAAGAGTTTACGAGTGGTATAAGTGTTTCCAAGAAGGCCGTGAACACGCTGAAGATGACGAACGCCTTAGACGCCCCAGCACATCAACAACCGATGAAAAAGTGGAAAAAGTGAAAGAAATGGTTATGAACAATCGCCAAATCACAATTAGAGAGGTCACTGATGATGGTGGCATATCGATTAGATCATGTCATGACATTGTTTCCCATGTTTTGTGTATGAAACACGTGGCAGCAAAATTCATTGTAAAATTGTTGAATTTTGAACAAAAACAGCAGCGAATGGAAGTTTCTCAGGAGTCACTAAATGAAGTCATCAACAATGCAGAATTACTGAAATGTATTATAACAGGTGACGAAACATGGGTTTATGGATATGATGTCGAAACTAAGGCTCAGTCATCCCAGTGGAGGCATTCTGGCTCGCCAAGACTGAAAAAGGTTCGACAAGTGCGATCAAACATGAAGTTTATACTTACTGTGTTCTTCGATATTAATGGCATAGTGAATCATGAATTCCTGCTACCAGGTGAAACGGTCAATAAGGAGTACTACCTACAAGTTCAACGCCGTTTGCGTGAAATAATCCGAAAAAAAAAACGCCCTTATCTGTGGAAAAACAATTCATGGCTTTTGCACCACGATAATGCACCAGCTCACACGTCATTGCTTCACAGTACTGTAACGATACCCCAGCCTCCATATTCGCCAGACATGGCTCCGTGTGACTTTTTCCTATTTCTAAGAATAAAGAGAACCTTAAAGGGCCGTCGTTTTACAGCCGTAGATGACATTAAAAGCGCATCTCTGAAAGAACTAAAGGCAATTTCAAATATCGAGTTTGAAAAATGTTTCGAGGATTGGAAGAAGCGTTGGCACAAGTGCATAATCTCCAATGGGAACTATTTTGAAGGCAATAACATCAATGTAGAAGAATAAATAAATATTTTGTTTAAAAAATAGTAAGCACCTGAGTACCTGAGGGACATACTATGTGTGCTATGTCATGCTAAGGAAGCATACTGTAAGAAGTGCAAATGCACAACTATAGTGCTTGGACTATAATATTCCATTATATATTTCTATATATATTTATATACACCTTGTTTCAGATTTTAATAAAAAAGAAGTTTAAAGTGATAGGAAATTTTTAAAATTTTGGTGAGGAAAATGTATTTTATAGAATAAATAATTTAATTAAAAATTTAGTAATTAAATTATTAACTGTTAATTAAATTTAAATTAAAGTTAACGTTTTTTCTATTTAATTTTTTTTAGATTTAAACAGTTCTCTAATGACATTTACTAACTAACTGTACCTAATGTCGTTCTCTAGTGCCATTGTTACTCAAAAGATTAATTTTATAATAATGTTAAAAAATTGGTGTAATATAAATTGAATAGAATTTCATTAGCAAACTTAGTAAGATAAAAATTCAATATGAGAGTGTATGTGCATGTATGACATTATTGATTCAGTGATAAAAATTATTTTTAATAATTTGTACAAGCATATGGGCCCAGTAGACATCTAAGAGGGTCTATTTATAAGTATTGCGATGTAAGTTTCATGATAATATTACTGAACATGATTTAACACTGCTTTAACATATATTTTCAAATTTTGTAGCAATTCAAGTGCAATTTTGGATGAATTAGAAGAGGAACATATTGCTGCATGGAATTTCAAGGTTTTGGACAGTAACAAAAATAAGGTAATAATACAAAATTAATATACACAAAGTTTAAAATATTTATAGTGTCTTAGTCCAGTAGCCCATTTTTCAGTAGAAATTCACTAAAAACCCAAATTTCATGGGAATGATGCTAATTGTGTTTTCTCTGAAAGTTTGCTATTCCCTTAATGTGTATTAATATTATCTTTTAGAAAATGTCGTGCATAATATTTATGTGGTACATTATAAAAAAACTGACTCAAAAAAATACAATTGTTTATATTTCATTAAATAATTCTTTTAGTAAAGTAATGAAAACTGATTTAATAGGTTTTAGAAAGAAATGAATGGAAGAGCTTCAGGGCAATGATCTCAACACATAGAAAGTTACGTAGATGTGGTAAAAAGTTACCTCGTTATTGTGATGTCAACCACGATCGTAAAATTAGTTTGACTGAATGGCTTAATTGTCTTAATGCTCAGCGATCATCAACAGGTAAAATCATTACTATCTATTTTTATTATATATTTTAGTGAGTTAAAACATTTGATTATAAATTTTTAACAATCGACTGTATGCATTTTTGAATGTTTTTACCTGTAAAGGAAAATCACTAAAGCAGTTATCACAATGTTTTTAATTTATAGAAGGTATGATTTATATATATATATATATATATATATATATATATATATATATATATATATATATATAACTTTTATAACTTAACAAAAAAATGCCCTTTTTTAAAAAGAATCACATTATGGAATATTTGAACAATGTCTAAATTTTTCAGCTTATTTGCTATAATTCAAAAAATAACATAAAGCTAATCAAAGTTTCAAAACACTTACTTATTTTTTATGACTTTATTATGATACTGAAATCAAGACCATATTTTAAATATTAAAAAATTGCTGCTATTTATACTTTAACAAAAAAGTTACTGTATTAAAAAATAACACAATTTGAAATAATTGTTACAAATTTTTCTAACATCAATCTTGTGTACTTTTTAAGTGGGTAGTAACTGAGATTGATCTCACAGTGAGTTCATCTTTAAATACTATAAAAACTATTATGTTAAACACATTTGGTTACATCAATAATGTCATACATAAATCAATATTCACAACATTTAAAACATACAAACATTATTGATACATTTTACAAAAAAACATGATGTACATAGTCTGATACTGTTATTGCTTACTATGGTGACAACTATAGTAAAAAAGATATACTGACTTGTGGAAAAAGTCAAACAATGGCTCAGTGATTGATGTGGCTAAATACTTTCAGAGGTGGTGTGCTATGCCTCTGAACTTAAGTTCACTGCACTTCAAGGTTGTAGGTTAAAGGCAGAGTTACTGCTGTGACTTTATGTTAACACCAATTGCTTGTCTTTATTAATTTAAAATATGGATCTTAAAAAAATGTAAATATTTTTATATTACTTGCACAAGTCAATACATCTGCGCAATGTTTTCATACACACTGAAATACTTTTTTCAGTTAATATGTAAATTTTTCCATTATACATGACACACTTTTAGGCTGTGCAAATCTTTTTTTCCTTTAAAATTATTCTGGAATCAGTTTCATTTCTCGGATGCTATAGATAATGCTTAATAAATATTGTTTTTAATATGATATTTAATGAATATTAACATAATTAAATTATCTTGTAAATATTATTAAATCCAATAATGAAGGTTTTATTAAAAATGTTTTTTAGAAAATTACTAAGAATTACTTAATTTATTTCAGATGTTAGCTTGAGCACTCCAGTTCACTTAAAAAGGAAAGGACCAAATCCACTGGAATCTATTTTAAAATCTGAAGATTGAATTTATTTAACAAAATTATTAACAATTAAAGGAATGTGACATATTTCTTGTAAAGTAATTAGCTAGTGAGAATATTTTACTTAGAATTAGGCATATCACATGCATTGTACTGATTCTGAACCAAATTTTATTACTTGTTGTGAGAAAATTGTTGTTATAAATATTAAATGTATATCTCAGTAACACATAAAAGTATGGTTGCAGTGCTGTTTAATTATATCAAATTAATACATAAGTGAGATGACAAACTAACTTTTTGAATCATGTATTTATGGTTGGGAATACCCATTGAAGTTACTCTTACTAATAGGCCCTATATTACTTTTAGGGTTAGCAAGTCAAAGCAATAATTTGAGTTGGAAAATTATTTTTTTTTTACATATTTTACATTGTAATCATATTATAATGATTAAAACTATACAGGTACACAACATACCTTGAAGATCCTTAAAGAAATATAAATGTTTGAGCTGGCACTACTAGTGAGCAGTACACTATTTTCTTGCTCCTTTAATTTTGTTTATCATAATTGAATGTTCAGTGACAGAACTGAGAAAAATGTTTCAGTTCACTAATTATATGCATTCATGGTTCATTAACCATTAGGAGCAGGATTAAATGTCTCAAAACAAAGTGGTTCAGGCATGAACCTAAACTGAAACTGAAAAAGCCTCAAACTTTCAGTTTTTTGCCCCTATGCAGAATTATTAATCCAATTATTAATTAAAAATTACTTACTAAAAAATTTCAAAAAGTAAGTAAAATAAAAATAATGTTGCTTAACAGCTTTATATATATATATATATATATATATATATATATATATATATATATATATATATATATATATATATATATATATATATATATATATATATATATATATATATATATATATATTATATTATATATTATATTATTATATTATATATTATATATATATTATATTATATATATATAAACAGTATACAATTAATTAAACAATTAATTTTTCCCCAGAGTATATTTAATAGAACATACCTTAAGCAGTACCTTAGCAAAAATACTGTAACCAGATAGTTTGAAAGTATTAAGAAAAAATTGAAAAACTATAAGAGCGCTTATAGTTGATTATGGTTATTCAATTTTATTTCAGTATATTCCAGTTTGGTAATAAACTTTGTCACACCACTGATCTGCTACACTATACTATGTATAGCACAGTAATTGATTCAGCCTACAATGATTAATCAGTGCATTTTCTTTGTTACAGAAATTAAATTTTTTTAAACAGTTTAAAACAAGAAATGGTTTTTGTAATATAGAAATAAGAAGTTCAAGTGTAAAACACAGTTAAAAGTAAAATGTGTTAAGTACAAACGATTGCATGCAGAAAACATGACACATTTAAAGAAAGTAATTTTTATGTTTTAAGTTTATGTTTTATACCTACAAAAAAACAACAAGTACAAGATAAGTATAAACTTATATTGTACTTATCTTGTAAACTACTTGTGCATTAAGAAAAAAACACAGATAAAAATAAAATGTGAGAAGTACAAAATATTACATGCAGAAAACATGACACATTAAAAAGAAGTAATTTTTATGTTGTATTTATGTTTTATAATTACAAAAAGATAAAATAGGTATAAGTAAAAAATAAATCTTGGGCTTATCTTCGTAAAATACTTGTGTGTATTCTGTATTCCAATAGGGTTCTAAATTCTATTATGGTTTTAGATTTAAAAAATCTCAATTTATTATTTTACACATTGCAGCTATTACAAAAAAGATAATCTGGTAAAAATATTGATCTGAGAAAGCAGAAAGCATTATTAAAATGAAGTGAATAATTGCATTTTTTGATATTAAACAACAGCTGGCTTAATCTATGAAAATGCAACAAGGTCTGATGAAAGCTGATAGAGGTAACAACAATATAAAAGAAAATATTTCAATTTTTGAATAGGGAATGTTTGAATATGGGGTCAAGTTTTACAATTTCAAAAGGTTTTTCTAAGAAGGTGAAAACATACTTTCAAGTACCTTGGAGGGGCCGCACTACAAGTTTATATCGGATTGTCTATTTGATGATCCACTAAAACACCTCACAAAAAATTCAGTAAATAGTTTACCCTTTAATTCATGTTATTTTAAACAAGTTTACTTTTACTGAAGTAATTTCCAGTATAAAACTTTAAAACATTGATTTGATTATGGTTATTCAATTTTATTTCAGTATATTCCAGTTTTGTAGTAAACTATGTGCTAAAGCATGAAATGGAATAGCATAAATTCAATGAAACTGTTGTCTGAAAACTAATTTTTGATTAAAGAGCTGAACTAATATTTTTTCCTATTATTGTTGTTTTCTTGTACAATAATGGGTATAACTCAAACCCTGGTGTATGAAAACATATACCACTGCAAAATCAAGTTAATAAGCATGACCTTCAAAATAAATATTTCATAAATATGAATTTTTTTGTTGTAAGATACGATACTGTAAATTGTATTACAGTTATTAAAAATTAATTATTCATTCATTATATTGATTATAGTTTGATAAAATTTAATGATCTACAAAAATTAAATTAAAAAAAGTACTAAAATTACTGCTCCAGTGTTCTTTTGGTGAAACAAGAGATATAAATTCTTACTTACTAAATAACTTATACTTTGGCAAGTTATAGGCAAAAATAATAACGAATAATTTTGTATTTTAAATTTTTTCTTAAATCGAAAGACAACTCCATACAAAAAGCTCTAATTTCTTCTTTGGTTAAAATTATTATTATGATTATTATTATTATGTAATGTCACAATATCATATAATATTTAATTTTTTTGTTATTGTTTTGTGTAACCATTAAATATCCAATTTTGATTTAATTAATTTGCATACAAATATTGCAAATTTCAACATACTAATATTCTATAATTATTAATTTCAAATACTGAAACCCAGAAAAATAGAGACCTTTTATTGTATCTGAGAATTTTTTTATAACCTTTTATATTTTTTGTGTTTTCATTATCATGGAAAGAAAAAAAACTTTAGATTATATAATAGAATGAATGTAATCCTTTATATTTATTTATTTCAAAAAATTGCTACATCAACAATGGAAATGAGCCAAGCTACAAATTTTACCAGCAATATGGTAACAATTTCATTCTATTATTTGTTTATTTATAATTAAACAATGAAAGTGACAGTATAGACATTGAAACTGTAATAGCAATATTTCACATTAATTTAAAATATAGCAGTGTTTGTGTACATAAAGTATTATAGATTTCTAGAATATTTCTGAATCGTGATTTAATGTACTATACTATATTATAAATATAGGTTTATGTTAATTTATTGTTACAATTAAAATTAGTAATTTGATATTCTTTTATTTTTATGTATAGATTTAGAATGATTCCTGTTAAGTTATTTTTTCTCAAATGTGTAAGTTTTGTGTATTGTAAAATAATAGTAAATATTTTTATTTAAGTATTTGTTTTCTTCTTTTCCAAATAAATGGTAACTATTAGGAAATAAGGTCGAATAGCACTCACGTTTTTGCAAGTCAATATGAAATATGTTAGTTTTTAAAAAAACTTTTTTCTTTGGTGATGCTGCTAACACTGACCTTTGACACATCAGCTATAAACTTTTTGTGTTCCCATTATACTTCATCTTAACCCAACTCTAATGCTTCTAACAAGCTAATAATCTCAAGCTCCAGATATTCTGTATGGTGTCCTTCTGAAAGTCTTTATCTGTTTGCTGAAATCTGAAGAGCCTTCTCCTTTTGGGACTCCAGATTCTTGCACTCAAGGAGTGAATTGTTTGCTGTGTTTTCAGTTTACTGTCTGCACAGATGACAATTAGGCGAAATTTGTAGTAATCCTACATTATTTATGTGGGTCCATGTCAACGGATTACTTTCAATGAATAAAAAAATACTTGGGGAATTACTGACTTGGGAACTTGGGGAATTATTGACAGATGCAAAGCTTTTGTTAATATCTTTGCTGAATATATGAATAATTTGAAGATATGTTTACAAATATCTTGTTTTGTTTAAATAAATAAATATGTGAACTTAGTTCAGATATTATTTACTGTAGTTATAGTTTAAGATCAGTTGTTTTATATTAATTTGTAATAATCAGCTGATTTCATTGAATAGCTGATAGGCTATAATAAGTTTTAGGTTATATTGTTAAAAACAAGCAATATTAACAACAATTATTATAAACATTTATATTAATTTCAAAAATTATTATAAACATTTATATTAATTTCAAATGTATTATAAATGGTTACAACATGCATGTGTACTTCAACTAGGAAGAAACCAAAGCACTACAATGTTTTCATATATGTGTATATAATAGGCGTGTACTGTTACTGAAAAGGAGGAAGAAAAAGAAAGAGACAGGAATTGAGAGACAAATTATTTGTTCCATATTTCCATTACATTCTTCTGTTCGGCAGACTTTTTTTCTATTCACTCCTCTCGCCAAAGCTAACATGAAAAGCTTTGCTTCAACAAATACAAGAACAAGCTGAAGATCGTGCATCTGCTTATTTTTCAAATTCACAAAAAATGACATGAATTCAGAAAGTTCTTTTTTTTACAAAAGTTGGAAAGAGTCAAAGTTTTATATAAGTGGTGATATTTCATCAGCCCTTAGAACTTATAAATTTCATTTATAAACTTTTCATAGCTATATGTATGACTCTGGTATAATATATACATAATTTTGACAGAGATACGTATTATTAAAGAGCAACACTATTGGGTTAGGCAATTATTATTACTTTAAAAAACTATCAAACTACAATTTAATTTTTATAATTTAGGTTTGAAATATTTTCTTTTAATTACTAAGTTTGTGGTATAAAGTTTTGAAACTTATGTTTTTTCTTTCTGAAGCAACAGCTTTATTATTACATTGCATTATTTAAAATTCGATGAATAGATCTATAGAGTGAATTGTGCACAAGTGGCAAATTTGGACCTTTATGTGTAAAATACTTTTTTTGGGGAAGGGGCCCCAAATCAAAACTTTTTTGCAGACCACCAAAAATCTCCGGATGATCCTGATTTTTACCTCATTATTTAAACCTATGATATTTTGTAAAATCCTGCACAGGATGTCTCATAAATTAGCTGGCAAACTTTAGGAAGAGTTTTTTGTGGGTTAGGATAAAAAAATTTTGTGCGTGGGTACCAAAATTCTTGTCATCAGACCAGATACAATGTGTGTGGCGACATTGTTGACATTTCTAGATTTCTACAACAAATATGGTAACTTTGTGATCCTGTCATAACTAGAGATGAAGCAGTCTATAAGGGGTGGGAACTAAAGGAAATGTTTGCAGACACTGTCAGAAAGATACATCACAGAAACCTCTTCTTTCTTGTTGATTACGTAAAATGTGGTTTAACAATAACCTCTGAAAGGTATTGTGAAACATTAAAAAAAATTATAAGAGTAATCTAAAACAAGCACCACAGAAAGCTCAGTTCAAAGTTTTTGTTTTTTCATGACAATGCATGCCCACACTCAGGAGCTTTTGGATGGTTTTGGTTAAGAATTGTTTCACTATCCTCCATATATATTCCACATCTCATGCCAAGCAACTACTATTTGTTTCTGCATATGAAGACCTGGTTCACAGCCTGACGCTTTGACGATGATTTTGAATGCAGAAAGGCATGAACAACTGGTTGAAATCTCACACAGTTGAATCCTATGTCAACGGTATTAACAAACTGATGCACTGCTGCGATGAGTGCTTCAAATTGAATGGGAATTATATTGAAAAATAGGTTAAAAGTTAGGCTATCATATGTATATAATAGAAATGTTTTCTATCACTTTAATATGTTTTTATTCCAAAACAGAAGTTACTTTCCAGATAGCCCTCGAATATGGCCACTATTCTTATGCAGTTCCTACAAATTTTTACTTGGAGTTTCAATTTTATAGATATTAATGTTAAATAAAACATGTTGAAAGTTAATACAGTTTAATAATATTAAATAATACACAAAAATTGTTCAATAAATACATTACTAAAACTATAATAATTGCTTAAAGGAAACAAAGGTGTTTAAAAGTCAGGTACTAAATATCTCTTGACATATGAAAGTTATTTCTTAACATTAAAGGGTTTGTAATTGTGCCCAAGACAATGAAAACAATAAAATTTAATATTATGGCACCTTCTTTAACTTTGGAATATTATACTGTTATCAATTCTGAAAATAATATACTATAAATTTCTAAATTTAACATAAACAGTATAGTTGTAGAGGATTTAATATATCATCTACATCAAGATATAATATTACCAGAAATATAATATTCCTTACATTGATATACTGGCCTAAGGAAACATATATAGTAAACTGTTGAATCAAAGATTACTTGTAAAAGGATTACCAAGAATTAATATAATGTACAGAAAATGTTTTTAGGACACAATATTTTCTGTTACCTTTTCTTTCATCACAAAAAAACTCAAGTTTGTTTAAATGATTATTTATGTTTAAATAAATACATTTTTCAAGTTGAATTATTATTATTATTATTAAATAAAAGTAGATATTCATTTTAGGACATACTACTAATGGGTATTATGGACTATTATTTAAATTTTGAAATATAATTTATAAAACTTAAAAAATATATTGTAGTACATGTAACATTAAAAAAAAATGAATACATTATGTTAATATTGTAATTACAATAGTACTTGTATGTATATTCTAAACTTTCCTAAGAAATTAATTTTATAATTATTTATTTATGACATATTTTTCTGTAATGTATTTGATAGGCTTACCTCACATTTTAGTGATATTCTGGTCAGTTCACTCTTCAGTTTAGTCAGATGTTTGTTTATAAGTATTGTTAAAAAAACCAAGTTTTTCCATAGATGAGCTGAAGGGGTTATATTTCATGATACTGACAGGAAATTAAATATTCCTTCAGAAAGAAAGGAATTATCAAATCATTTAGGTGATATTATGAACTTATAAAAACCAATGGTAATAAACTTATCATAATCTTTCCTAACAGTTTACATAATATAAGTAATATGCAATTTTTGATCTTTTATAAATAAAAATATGACTTAAGCTTGATAAACTTAGATTTTGAATTACAAAAAACTAATAAAGCTAATTTGGTTAAAAAAACAAACAACTGGTTGAGATTATTTGTTTACTGAAATACTTTCATTCCATATCGTCAAAAACACAAGTAATGGCCTGAGAAAACAAATAAAATAATTGCTTAGTACATGAATGACACTGCAAAAATATGTAGAGATTAAAGTTTGTTCATATTTGATCTAAAACCTTACTAAAAACACTAATTATTTATGTGTTTTAACAGGTTTTTTTTAGGAAAATGTATACAGTAATTTAATATTATATAATCCAATAAAATTGTAATTGTATAATAATTGTATAATTGTAATTGTATAAGTAACAGTATAATTGTGTTACCTTACCCAGATGTAATTACTGAAATTATTTTATTCACATTTTATAAGTAACCTCACCAATGTCAATGTAATACAATATGACATCCACAAAGTTACACTTCTAAAACTGCTTGAGTCAAAAAAGTACCAATAACATTTATGTGTATATTATAGTATATATTAAAAATTAACCTAATAATATAGTTTACATATAAATCAGATTGAACATAGATCACAGCTCTTAGTGTTGCCTCTTCATACCATAACCATACAGATATCAAGATATTTATTAAATTGTTAAATTTTGAAATGTGATTTCACAATATTTGAAAACATATTTTTTGAAGTTTGAAGTGAAAAACATTAATTTTTTAGAGCCTAACTAGACATTATTTTTAAATAGAAAACATATTATGAAAGGCTTACCAATAACAGTTTAGTAATATATCTTTAACTTAATAAAAATATTGCATACAGTTTCACATAAATGTTAAACTAAAAAGATAATATATGAAATTAAAATACAAGATTGTTCCAAAAGTTAGCTTAACACATTGTTTAAAGCTGAGTGCCAATTAATTGTATGCGTGCTTACTCAAAAATGAATGCTATTTTACTTTAAATATATTTATTAAAATCTAGGAACAAGAAATTTCAAGTCAACATTTAGTCTTGCGTTCTCGTAGTTTTATTTCATATGTGTTAACAGCACCTAAAACTTGATAAAGTCCTTCCATCAGTCCAGTGAGTACTTGACCCAAATCTTGTTCTGTTACTATGAAGACATCTGTTAAAAAAACCAAAGTTTATTTACTAGTAATACTTAATAATTATATTAACTACAGAACAGGACCTCATGCTGCATGTCTAGAATCCTTTGGACCTAATAAAAAAAAAGTGGAAAGTGGTATCACTACAAATCTTGAGAGTCCACTAGAAGAAAACAGCCCAAGATTTAAGAAATGCTATCAAAAAATCTAATAGATTGTTAAAGTACTTTCCCCAAACTAATCCTTTTACTGCTCTCAAGCCATTGGATCTGGTAAGGCTCTAGCAATTCACTGAGTGTAAACTAACTCATAAAGGAAGTAAACTAACTCCTGAGGGTCTAAGATTTCAAGATATTAAAAAAGAAAAAAACTTAACATATTGAAGCACATCACGTAAGTGTTAATGTGACATTAATAAATAGACATTACATGTGAGATTTACCTAGAAAATAATCGGAATTAATTTTTAAAACTTTTTATTTAATATCATTGACATTAGAAACCTTATCACCTTCAATATACACACTTCCTCGATCCCTACACCGCTCCATATAAATTTTCCATATTGGAAGCAATGCTGCATATACAGACTCAAAATGAGTTCCTTTCAACGAGCTCTTGACCTTAGGAAACAAAAAAGTCACATGGAGCAAGGTCAGGCAAATAGGGTGGATGCTCCAACACAGGTATTAAATGCTTTGCCAAAAACGTCTTGATTGACAGTGCTTTGTGTATGGGTGCATTGTCTTGAAGGATCCATGAACGGTTTTCCACATGTCAAGTGTTTTTCTTTGCATGCTTTCACGAAGAGTGTTCAAAACCAAATTGTAGTAAATTTGTTAATAGTTTGACCTTCAGGCACCCATTCAATGTAAACGATCCTTCTGATGGCAAAAAACACAATCATCATTCTTTTGAATTTTGACTTGTTCATCCGTGCTTTTTTGCCTTGGTGAACTAGGGATTTTCCAGTGCATGGATTGGTTTCAAAGTTGTATGTGAAAAACCACGATTCATCACATATTTTTGTGATGAATCACAAAATGTAATGTGTCAAAATGTAATGACTTCTCTAAAAAGACAAGGTCAGTTTGAATGTTTTTTAGAATGTCAGCACAGATGGTCATTCAAGCTTTCTTTTGATCAGCAGTGAGGTTTTTTGGTAATAACTTTCAGCACACTTTGTTCATGTTGAAATTGTTATGTAAAATTTGCCGAACAGTTTCTTTTCATTAACTCACTTATTGCCCGTATACTCAAATGATGATTTTCTTAAATAATCTTACTGCATTTTTCAATGTTTTCATCTTCTTGCTGTTTGTGGCCAACTAAGACATGGTTCATCTGTAATATCCTCTATCCCCTCTTTAAATCTTTTAATCTACTAAAAAACTTGAGTTCAGGATAAACATTCATCACCATACGCTTTTTTGCAACAAATTTAATATTTTGTGGCGGGTTTTCCGAGTTTAACGAGAAATTTCACATTAACACACTGCATACATTAACGCTCCACACTAGCACTAAGCATTTTTCTGACACAGGGCAAATACACGATATTGTTATTTCAAACGACTGCTATGAGCGAACTAGATATTGTGCAATCATCAAAATAGCAGAGTAGGTAGAGGAAGCATTAAGGTAGTGCCCTACCATTGTCAACCACATGGAATAAATATCACGTGCATATGAATATCAGTCCGGTTATTTTTTAGCCACACCTCATATACTGAGAAGCTACAAGATTTGTTCTGATGTATGTAAAAAAAATATTTTTCGGACCATTACAGTAATTTTCTGTCTCTAAACTTCCTAGGATTTGTCTGCAGGAACCATATGTCACTATTGTACTGTTTCTAAGTATATCTAATATGTATCACAATTTGACATCTAGTGTGAGTCATCAGCTGAAGTATGGTTCAAGTCTTTATTACTTCTTTGTCACTTTCATTTACAATGTGTTTTTCCTCACTCATTTTTACTAAAAAAGTACAAAATGCTTATGAAACAAGTAGCAATCTGACTTACAAAACACTCACTCACAATACATTTTGGAACTAATGTTACCAATAAGTTACTAAATGTTTTATTGGAACTGTAATAACTATAATTATACAAATACCATGTTAATAAAGTGCTGTCATATCAGAAATACTAAGCCCAAATCAGAATTTTAAAAATATAAGCACATATTATCTAGAATTGAACCATTACAGAATGTTATACAAAAATATTCTTAGGGTGTTATAAAAAAACATTCTGTAAGGTTAATCTGGGAAGTGGTTAAAAATGCATCTCTTAAAAAAAAAATTTCTTAAAAAGCTAGAATTAAGAACCAACGATATGGAATGTGACTTCGTAAGCAGATTATTAAGAATAAACAAATGGATTCTGATAGCTTTAAAAAACATTTTATGAGGGATTGCAATCCATCTGTAGGTAAATGGAGGTGCCCATAAACAAAATTACTGATATTCATTCACACCATATCACAGAATGCTTTCTTATCTTAATGACCACACTGCACTTTACCTTGCTTGTCTCGCACAAGATGGCAGCAATAAACACTGAGAATACTGGTGATATCATCCTCTTCATTCCCTGTTGATATCAGATCACTTGGCCAAGTTCCTCTGAAAAGTTACAAATATAATTTTTCAAGAACTAATTACTTTTACAGGAAGAAATATGCCAGTTGATGGCTAAAAAATTCTAATTTGCTTACTGCTTAATATTGAAAAATAAAAAAAATTACAAAAAAGTGTTTAAATTATATTTTTTTCAAAAGAAAAAATTACAATAAATTGGTAAAGTACGAAATCATTTATGATATTAAAAACCGTATGAAAATAAAGATGTAACAACAAATTTATAAAAAATTTTATTAATGAACTCAATGTAGGTTTTCACTCAATGTGTACAGTAGATTTAACAACACATATATCAATGGTCTTAAAACTTATATTCAGCAAGGTAATATACAATTTTTATACACCAAATAATAAATGAAAACATGGAACTTTAGACTTATATATTCTCCAATATCCATTGATATTCCAAAGATATTCCATTTATCTTTACAACTTGTATCACTCAAATGGTGAATATTTTATGGAATGCTAATTAAGTAGTTCAATTAAATTAGCAATAATTTTTTGTAATAACTCTTGAATTATTAATTTAATCCCAAATTAATAAAATTAATTAATTATTTTCAAAGTCTACCTATTCCACCATACCAGTCTGACACTAACAGTGAGTCACTACAGTTCTTTACTGTTTATCTGTATGATGAAATTAAGGATCCTGTCAAGTGTGAGGTCTATAGTGTAATATAATTTCTGAATGTGAAAAGATTTGCCCTATAGACAGGTAACTAAGATAAGTAATGTGATGAATGAGGATTCATTTTGAAAATGGTGTATCATACTTAATGGCAGACACATAAATATTATTTCAGTTGTAACTGATAAACTGAAATCAAATATTGAAAAAAAATCAACAGGTTGTTTACCACTAACAGGTAGGCTTAGTTCATTCTTTCTTGAAACTTTAAGAACAGTTCTTTTATGATATTTTTAGTGGTGATTTTCACTAAAAAAAGTGTTGCCAGATGAGTTCTGACATTGACTTCTGACAGTGAACACAAACAAAAACGAATGGAACTGCACTGATTTTTCGAAGATGGTACAATGTTAAACAATCCAGTGGTATTGTGTTTTTTCATGACATGTCTGTATACTGCTGTTTTGATGAAGAACAAGGACTCGGTGGTAGATGTGGCTAAGGCACCTGTCAGTCTACTGTATCACTGATCTGTACACCTCAAGGTTGTGGGTTTGAGACAAAATCCTGTTGTTTTACTCTTTCCTTGTTCTTCCTTATTCCCTCATTAGTCCAAATGGTATTAGTACAAATGTTAAAAAAAAAGATGAACTTTTTTCAGTAGTTTAAGTAGGAAGTTTTTAAACACCTGCCTTATAGCCCAGACTTGTTTCTGAGTGGTTATCATATTTACCCTAGACTAAAGAATGTTCAGGCAGATTTCACTACAGAAATGACAACAAGCTCACAGAGGGCATTAGTGACTGGTTCAACAACTTGGCAGCAAATGATTATACAGAAGACATAGAAAAGCTGGTGAAATGCTATAAAAATGTTTAAATTTGTACATTAAATACCTAGACAAATAGCTAAGGTGTTAAATGCATTGTAAATAAGTTACATTTCATTAAATAAAACTGTATAGAGAAGCGAATATTCTTTACTATATAATTTTTATACAATCATGTGGCAATCTTATACAATCTTCACAAACTGAAGTTCCTGAAAAATTTGGATTTTATACGGATAAAAACAAGTTCAGGGGAAGAATTATTTATAGATTTCTTCTTCTTTGTTGTATAACATTGTGTGAATCCTACAACGTTTAACATTTTTGGTTGTAAGACAGTTTTTACACTTCTATCACATCTATATTTCAACCACTTAAAAATATTTGTTGACAGATATAATATTTTTCAATTTACACAAAATAAAATTTCTGCGTAAACACCAACTGTATAACAATTACAGAATTATGATCAATATAAATTCATCTACAGAAAAATTTGCAGCAAAGTGCTTCTATCTTACTGATAGTGCTACAGAAGCTGGAAGTGATTTATTCCAATAGTAAAATAATTTGATTGTTAAATTGTTAAAATTATGTTTATTGGGGTCATATATATTTATATATGGACTCAGTGAGTTTTTTACTGACCTATTGTGCCTTGCAAAATGAAGTGCAGAGTTCCATTTAGCCTCTTGAAGCAATTCTATAAGAGTGTTATCTGACTGTTCAGGAATAGGGGAAGGAGATGGAGTAGGCGTAGGCGTTGGAGTGCCTTGGTCACTGGATTCAAGTCCTTCTTCTTGAGTTTTGTACAGTGCAATTTTTATGAGTGATACTTCTGATGATATATCTCGTAACTGAAAAGACATAAAACATTGCAAAGGATAAAAACAAACATTATTAAGCCAATAAAAGTATGTCCACTTGACTTTCCCATATACCAAATATTAATTTATCTAAGGAAGGAAATTTAAACTACATCTACATTTTGACTAATGTATCTTTCAAAATGTAAGTACATAATCAACTTAACAATTATTACCTAAATATACAAAACTAATACGATTGCAAATTTGGATTCGTACTCATTTTAGAAGTAGGCTTTCATTTCAACTTAGTTTAATAAATCAAACAGTCTACACATAATTAGGATTTCATAATAATAAATTTCCTATTCTTACATTCAACTTTCGATATGTTTAAAGTTTTAAAAGACGATAATATTTATAAACATATAAATATTTCTTCTGTAATTTAATTGAAACCTGACCTCATAAAGAAAAACTGTGGCATGTGTTATGTCTAATTTGTTTTATGTCTATAAAATAATTTGTGCTATGTCTATAACTAATTTAAGGACTGTTCAAAAATCATATTAAAGAAAGCGTTCACAAACCTGGTTTTCAGAAGCAGTTGTACAAAGGACATTGAACATTTTGTTTGCTGACTCAAGCATAAGCAACAACTGGAAATGCAGTTTATACAAAGAGCGGCCGATGTCAAGAACAGACTCATCAATGTCTCGATGTTGGTTGTGTTGCAGCATGGCTTTTAACGAATCAACACACTGAAAAGTAAAAATATATATAGACTTGCAAATACATTAACATTGTGAGAAACAGTGTGGTACAGTAAGCTCACTATAATTCAGCCTCTGGATGGATCGGCCTGGTATCTGAGTATAAGTCGGATAAATATTTTACTGAGTTGTTGCCAAAATAGTAACACACCACTTATTTATCTAATACTAAACTGTGATCCTCAAAAGCAATAATCAAAATCAATATGAGTATATAAATCAAGATAAATTGGCCCAAAGTATTTGTAAGATTTTAAACTTAAAATTGGTAAATGACATAACGAAAAAAACCACATTGTAGTATGTTTCTGTACAGTAAAAAGTTCTATAACTTCTTTTTATACAGCCTTAAAAATAAGTTTTACATAATATATCCCTTCAGAATATAAGGATAATTGGTTTTATTGTCATTTATTCGTTTTGTTCAGCCATTTCTTATTTTGGTCTAAGGTGTGGTAAAACTAGAGGGAGTCTGCTGTATACAGTTAGGAAAATGACAACAAAATGTAACTCACTTTGTATGCTAAGGTAGTGGAGGGGGGTACTGAAACCATAATTTTATTCTTAAATCAATATTGTTCCATATTTTCTGTGATAAATCATTAAAAAATACAAACATAAAATGTGTTTCAAATCACAATCATTACATTAATCATTATTAATAATATCATAAAATGTAATAGTACAAAAATTTAAAATCAGGTGACTAGGCTATTCACTAGAACTTAAAATATGTATATAGATGTAAGTTAAATACAGTTGTTAAGTGTTCCAATACATCAACTTTTAAGAAGTTGATAGTAACTAAATCCGCAGATTACCTACCCGCAAGTGAAATATGTTTGTAATGTGAAATACGGAAGTCAAATAAAAAACTGATTAAATAGCCTAAAATTATAAATGTACACCAGGGATGAATAACTAGAAGAGTTAAATTCAAAATATACAAATTACTATGCATATAATTATTGCTTAAACAAAAGAGATGTAACCTTTGTATGGTCATAGTTTATGACTCAAGCAGTATGCCTAGATTTAAGCTAAGCAAAGAGAGATAAGAACATTACAAATGCTTATTATGGTAAAATAATGAAGGAGTGAAATAAACTAAACCCAAAATTATTATTCAAAGTCATTAAATTTAAAAATATGATTTATAAAAAGTGAGGAATTTACAATGGAAAACAGATAGACCTTGACCAATCAGCGATGAGAGAGGTGGTGACAGAGGCCAGGAAAACCAATTAGACAGCTGGAATGATTCAGAACCATCTTGGACACAACAAAGACAACTTACAGCTCAAATATCAAACAAATTTTCTTAAAATTAAGAATAAATAAAGTTTAAGTACAACAATCATTACAAGACAATGTATTAGACATTTTTAAGTGATATTAATATAAAATGAGTTACATGTGATAAAATCTTAAATATTTTAAAGACAAGAATGTCACCAAGAATATCCAATCAAACTTATGTTTTTTGAAAAAGACAAATATAATATCCATAAAAGATGAAATACTTTACACAACTATATTTCTCACATGAATGAATGAATTTGCAAGGTTACTACTGCAATGCAACCCTTGAAGCTCTATTGTGCCTCCTTTCTATATTCCGGAGATGCTCAGTTACTGCTCCTTCTCCAATCCTAATCTCTTTGTACAATTTAGGAATTGAAAAGGATTCAAGGTGGGTAGCTCCTCCACATCTAATTGATGACTTTCCCAGTTCCTTATTAAGGTACTTGCGGATGCTTGCTCTGTTGATTATATTTCAATTTCTCTTCCTCTTAACTCTAATTACGGAGGTTCAGACAACATGTCCAATTGGTCAACCTTTTTATGGTGTGGTGAGAAACATTTTTTATTGTTCTCATTATATTTTATATACTTACTTGTGGAAACATCTACAAGTAGCTACAAACAGAACCCTGCATACATGGGTAAGGTTAAGTAAGGTACACTAGGAGGTCACCAGGCCTCCCTTTACACTTTAGAGTTAACCAAGCTATGTAGAGTAACGGATGTGTATGTGTGTGTTAAAACAGAATTTATTGCATAACCATAAGAAATAATGTTAGGCAAAAATTGTTTCATTTCGACAAATTTAACGTAGTTAAATTCTTTCACTGGCCAAGAATGCGATAAGTAAATAAGAAAAAGACTTGCTAGCAGATAAGGCCAGGCAGAAAAACGATGGAACCAACCTGCAGGTTTTGCAAAGGCTAAAGTAATACCTTTATAAGTCTGTTGGACTTATAAAAATTTCAAATAAAATCCAAAAAAGGAAAAAATTAAAATTTTTCAAAAAATTGTCGAAATGAAATTATATTCTGTTCTAATAAAACAATTCCAACCTAATATTATGAATAAAAAATTTTGAAAAACTGATAATTTTAGAAATATAGACAAATAATAAAAATAAGGAATTTAAATAATAAGCATATCAAATAAAGTTGTAACTATAACAAGTAGAATAGAAATTAGAGCATATATAGTAGTGATTAAATTAAAAACAATTATAACTTAGAATAAATAATTATATAAAAAGAAAGATTGGTAATTAGCAAGAAATCGTTTCCGATATTTAAGAAAAAACAATACAGGGTATAATACACTAGGACAATGGTTCAAAATATGTTCATATGAAATATAAATTTATAAAATATAATGTTCTTATGATAAATGGTATCGAACAAAATAAGGAAAATAAAAGTCAAATTATTAAGTTAAACTAATAATAATAAATAGATGAAATTTTCTTACTTAAAGACATTTGATTAATTAAATTTTTGTATTAAAATAAATCCAGAGTTACTTATGATATATCTGGTGCTAAAATATATGGGTTAATATTTATAAAAGAAGAATAAACAATTATAATTAAAATATTAAGGGCATTATAAACATTTAAAACCTGAAAATTAGATGCAAAATAAATTAATACAAACTAGACAATCAAATAAAATAGGCTGAAACAGAAAAATAGCAATACCTAATGAACAAAAAAGTGCTACAATCACAAATCGAAGTTTACTGTAAACGTGGAAATAAGACCAAGGAAATGGTACAAAAATCAGGAAAATCGGTCAAGGCAGTGGAAAGTTATGGGATTTTCTTGATTTTAGAAATAGTTTTGACAGAGTGGCCAGAGAAGGGGTAACCCGGTTGTAGAAGAGTGATACGTCAGAGGCCACTAGGTATACCAACACAACTCGACTAGTAAGATAAACTAATTAACCAAAACGGGTTAATTAATATGTAAAAAAATAGGTTACAATATAGAGAAAGGACAAAGAAGGTTCAAAGTGAGAGGTGTCAAAGAGAAATTGACATTCTCTCAGGTCCAGTTGATGTTATATGCAAAAAGGGAAATTTCCAAAAGAAGGGAAATTTGGAATACCCTCAATTACATAAAATTAGCTAATAAGCCCAAACGTAGTTAGGCAGGCACTCTTTTGGAGGAATAGCACATAAGAGATTGTGTTTTCAGAAGCTTGAAAACTGCCAGGGGCCGGTTGATTCTCGTTTGCATCTGACAAGATTAAATAATTGTAAAAATTAGAATTTAGGGAAAATAAAATAAAAGTCAACAACATAAATTAATAGGAAAAAAGTAATAAGAAAAACTGGTAGTACAAAGTAGATACTGCTAGACAAATAAGAGAAATTCGTGAAATAGAATAAAATATTTGCAAATAAAATCGTAAGTCAGCACTAGCAGACAACCAGTCGAGGATCACTCCTACACTGCAACCATCAACAGTCAACAAGGACATCCGCCAATTGTTAAAACCAGAGGATTTCAAAAGTGGTCAGGAAACCTGTTCACTCAAATCAAAATTTGTAATGGGTGAAGTAAATGTTATTTTGACTCTATTTTATGAAAAAGTGTAATATGTTTTTCATTTTTACCTCATTTTTAAATGTATGATGTGCCTTTTAGAACTTTGCAAATGTTCTGACCATTTTAACATGTACAAGCTTTGTTCATTTCTTCATAAATGATCGTGTACAGATCTTAAATTCTTTAAATTGAAGAGATAGATAATTTTGTTGTTTATTCATGTTTCTCAGAAATTATTTTAATAAAGTGTAAATTATTAAATAAAAAAAATATATGTGTTGCACTTGGGGTAGTGCCAACAGAAGTGAAAATTAGTATAGGTTCATTAAACAGTTCATTCATTAAAAAATTCAACTAAACAAATTTAGGAAGTACACATTTTTAAAATTAAGAAGAACAATAACCATAATCTCAATGGAAATAATATTGAAGCAAAAGCTGTTGAGTAAAATAAGCTGTTTATAAGTAGTTATTTCAAGTCTACATACGAGGGTTGATCAAATATAAACAAGACTGATTTTTTAAAAAATTTATTGCTTACTTACAAATTATTCTTGATACAACTTATTTTTCTACATAGTCTCCCGCACGAGTAACACATTTTTCCACACGGATTGGAAGTTTTTAATTCCATCTTCGTAAAAAGTTCTCGGGCGTTCATTGAGCCATTGGAGCACGAAGGTCTCCACCGCAGAATCGTTTTTGAAACGCTGGCCTCCAAGCGCCTCTTTGAGTGGCCCAAACAGGTGATAGTCGCAGGGTGATAAGTCTGGACGTATGGGGGATGTTCCATTGGTTCCCAGCCAATTTGATCGAATTCCCAGCCTCGTAGCGTTCGCCGAATATGGTCGGGCATTATCGTGAAGAAGAATGACGTGTCTCGCCGGTTTAGATTTCCTTTTCCTATGAAAAGACTGTTTTACGGCCTCTAAAACATCGCAATAATATTGTGCATTTATTGTGCGTCGTTGATGGAGGAAATCGACGTGAAAGGCGCCTTGATTGTCGAAAAATACAGTGGCCATTACCTTCCCGGCCGACGATCGTGATTTGGCCTTCAGAGGCGCCCTCTCTCCCCTCTTCCGCCACTCCATACTTGCCTGTTTCGACTCGGGAGTGTAATGGTGAACCCATGTTTCGTCACAGGTGACAATCCGGTTTAATAATGCCTCACCATCTCGTTCAAATTGGGTCAATAGTCGCTGGCAAATCTCCAAACGATTCCGTTTGTGAACGTCGGTCAAAATTCGTGGAACCCACCTTGCAGATACTTTGCTGAGTTGCAGGTTTGATGTAACGATTTTTTGAACACTACCATAGCTCAACTGGAGTTCATCTGCAATAAATCGCAGCGGTATACGTCTGTCTTCGTCCAGGAGCTTCCGAACAGCATCAATGTTTTTCGTCCGTGGACGGAAGTGGTCGGGCGACGATCATGGCTGAGGTTTTCTACTGCTTCCGTCCTTGGCGAATTCCTTGTGCCAAGCAAAACGCGAGCTCTTGACAGGGTCCTGTCCCGTATTGAGCCGTCAATCTACGAAAGATTTCAGTCGGATTGACCCCCTCCTTGGCCAAAAACTTAATAATAATTCTCTGCTCCACGGAAACGTGCACTTCACTCTCATTCATTGTATAGTTTTATACTGAAGGGTCCGAACGGAAATGTTGCCCGTCTACGCCCGTCCCAAACCTCCCAGGCTACCTGAAACCCCACCCTTTAGAGTTCAATGTCCAACGGAAAAGTTTTTAGAAAGTCAGTCTCGTTTATATTTGATCAACCCTCGTATATGCAAGAATAATTGTATATGCTGTGAAGTATGCCTTACAGAATCAAGCAAATGTTTATACCCATGTTTTGTCAACCACGACTATAAAAGTTTCACTTCAATAGAATTAGTGTAATTTACTTTGGTATTAGTGCAATAACACTTCATGTAACCTGTATTAAATAGTTTTTATTTTTTAATCAAGGGATGTGTGTGTGTGTGTGTGTGTGTGTGTGTGTGTGTGTGTGTGTGTGTGTGTGTGTGTGTGTGTGTGTGTGTGTGTGTGTGTGTGTGTGTGTGTGTGTGTGTGTGTGTGTGTGTGTGTGTGTGTGTGTGTGTGTGTGTGTGTGTGTGTGTGTGTGTGTGTGTGTGTGTGTGTGTGTGTGTGTGTGTGTGTGTGTGTGTGTAGAGATCTATGAGAAACAGATTTTCAATCTAGTGCCCTTCTTTAAAAGTATTTTTATTTTGAAACAAAAAGTGAATTATTATCTCATGTTCAGACATTTAGTATTTTTTGTTGGGTGGATAATATTAACTAATTAATATTAGAAAAATTGAATCAAAATGTTATTTAGAAGGAATTTTAAAAGAAATTTAATTAAAAAAAATAAATAAAATAACCCTAAGTAAGTTTTTAGTACAATCGTTGTTAAAGAAACAAGTAATTTTCTTTACAAAAACAATTTGCAATAATTAAATTACTACATCTTGTCAAATTACTATACCTCTGCAGCATGATCTTTCCTGTCTAAGTAAGTATCAAGGTGTTCTTTCAGTTCTAACATGCCAAACCTTAAAGCTTCTGAAAGCCGTATACTGGCCACTTTCTCAGAGGAAAACCACACCAGAGGGGGATCACCGTGCTGTGCCAAAGTGTCTGTTAGAGAAGCTAAATGCTGAACTACATTTTCAATACTTAAACCACTTTCTGATAAGTAATGGCATGCTTCTCGAGTTAAGCAAACACTTTTTCTTAATACGTCCTGAAAAAAAAAAACAAACAAAATTACTGCACACATTGAAAATAGTTAGATAAGTTGGGATATGAACTAAAACAGACCATGAAAAGCAAACATTTCTGCCATTAAAAATAATCAATCAGTCATTAAACATTTCCACATCTAACTGGGGCCAAGTAGTTTAACCAGTAACAGTTCAAGTATTGTATAGGCTACACTATAGTACTAAAAATTTGTTTTAAGAGAAAATAAGTTAAATATTGCTAATATAGTCCATGAAAACCAAATGTTCCCACCATTACTATTGAAAATTTCAGCCATTACAGACAATCAATCAATGAGACATTAAACATTTCCAAATCTAATTGGAGCCAAGTAGTTTAACCAGAAACAAAGTAGAACTGTGGCTATACTTTAATTAGTTCTTTCAACTATGGCCAATAAAAGTATTAATTCATTTACTTTATATGGTATTAAATGAAAAAAAAGAAGAAATATTACTGTACTTGTAAAAAAGGTCAGAAATTATGAACTACTAAATATATAAGTCTTATATTTAATGAATCACAGTGAGAGGTCAAAACTGTTCAATTTTTTAGTTTTGGTAGCATACCTACATTATTCTATAACTATAAATAATAATGATAATAAATATTACATTTATCCCCTCAGTACTCTGGATTATAAAAGTTACATAACCAGTATAATAAGTCTAAAAAACAACATTAAAAATTATTTTATATTTAAAAAAATATTATATTCACATGGTGCATTCTAGATGTTGAGATATACGGATGTACCATATCCCTTCAGTCATTTTTGTGTTGCTGTCTGATAACTTTATCTGTGCTATAGAAGTTAAAACTAATAATTTCTATACATTTATTTATTTATATGTATTTACGTATTTGATTAATTTTTTTTAAACCAGGTTAGGTCATTCACAGTGGATTCAGAACCTTGATGAATAGACTAAATTCAATAGGCTAAATGAAATAGTAAAGTTATAAGAGTAATAAACACAAATAAATTTGGCAGTATTAATAGTGTAAGATGCATGCTTTTCAAATTGTTGACTATTATACATTAAACAAAAACTATACATGGGAATATTTACTGTACACTAACCATTTTCTGCTGACCTGATACCTCTCACACACCTGGTTCCTATCTCTTTGTAATAATTTGACTGTAAATGCTTAAGAAATTCAATCATATTTCAAGTGAAAATCTATACTAATAAACAAAGGTTCCAATCCCTGTCAAAGCTAATGGAGTATATTCCCCCCTAAACCACCAAACCTAAACATTATTATCCCCCAAAATTAATTAATCATAGTAGTATATGTAATATACAGCCACTGATTTCTGTAAGTCAGTATTTAAAGTGTCAATCCCCCACTGCAGATGTATCTATAATAAGATTTGATACAAACTTCAAAAATGATATAATTTGTTTGCAAAAGATCATCCCTTTTTCAAGAAAAAAATCTAGATGTTATAATTTTACATATTTTACTACACAAATATAAAAAAGTATCAGTAAAAGAAAGCTACTTATCATCCCACTTCTAGTTTAAGGTCCCTAAACTTGCTGTCATAGGGTAAGGTGCCATCATCCCCCTCTAGGCACCTATTTCTAATAAAAGGATGTGTGTGTGTGTGTGTGTGTGTGTGTGTGTGTGTGTGCATGAAATAAAGTCAAATCTATGGCATGCAGAGATCTGAAATTTTTAACATAGGTGGTCAGACAGCTCATCGAAGCCGGTAAATAAACTTTGTAAATAGATATTTTTTAAATAAATATTTAGATGAACATTACTTCTGACATTATTGAACACCTTTTTTAAAACTATTTTAATTTAGAAACAAAACCAGAACCATTGTAATGTACATATCATGCTCACAATGGTTATTATTTTTGATTATTGCTGGAGTGTGTCATGGACAAAACAGTTTATAGGCATTGCTAGTATGAAATATAAAGAATAACATGACAAAACAATGGTTGATTAAGAATTAAAAGAGTGTGTTTTCAGTATATGGTAGAAGTAAACTATACCTCACTGGTATAAATTATATGCCAATATTGAGAGAACTGTGCCATACTTATACCTAAATTTGAGCCTGGCAAGGGATGTTTATAAAATTTACATGAGGATCATAGGAGTACTGATTTTATGCAGTGGTTTTGATATAGGTGTTGGTGGATTAAGTTGTTCCAGTTGTTTTTCCTGATTGGAATTTATTAACTTTTTTTTCTGACAAAAAACCGATGTGGTTATCATCGCCGAATTTATTAACTTTCTGCATTAAGTAGTTGCAGTCTTAAGACATTTCTTTTTGGAATATAAGAGTGGGGTTAAACCTAACTTAACAAAGCTTATTGTTATTCAAAAAATGCTCAGAATTTTGGATATGGATACTGAATACTTTTTGATTAGGTTAACTCCTATAGGCTTTAGTACATTGAGAATATAAACTACGTTTAAGAAAGGAATTTTATATGGATTTATAGGCCTATATTGCTCAACCAATTCATGTAGAAAATAATCATAATTTTAGGTTAACTTTCCCCCCAATCATTCATAATATTGGCAACCTTTCGTAAATCCCAACTCTTCACTTCGAAGTTCTAACCTTCAAAAAGTTGGAGAGCACTTAACCAACCAAAACCAACGAGGCATTTAGATGCAGAAATATGGTAACTACAGAATATGGTATAAACATTAAAACATTCTTGGTTTTAGTTATTATTACAGTTTATTCAGACATTTGCCATCTGTAGATGTGTGCATAAAGCAATACATGACATTCTGAGATCAGTTGATTAGTTGCCTATTTAATGTTGTCCTGTACACACCCTTTTCTGATACAGTATTTGTCAGCTGTTTTGTGTAGTGTTTTTGTTTTATATTCTTTATAGCATGTGGTTTCCTGATCACATGTAAGTATTAATTTTATTTTTGGTTTGACCACTTATAGATTTGCCCTGAGTGTTTTTTGTTGTTGTTGTAGTTTTTTAAATACTTTAACATACGCCTAGGCCTCTACAGTTATGTTCTAGTTGTATGTTTAGGTTTTAAGTTAGGCACTTGAGAACAATATTAGATTTGTACTCTTGAAACACCATGTATTGTTTTATACATACAACATAAGTGACAAATGTTTGAATAAACTGTAACAGTAATATAAATAGTAAAATAATATAAAATAATATAAATAATAAATATAAATAAATAAATATAATATAAATAGTCTATTATTAAATAACGATTAAAAAAATAATTCTTGTTTTTGGTACCTTAATTATTCTGTGCAACAAATGAAACAACTGCAAAGGTGATGTTGGAACCTGACTCAATAAACATTGTATATGATGGCGCCAAGCATCTTCTGTAACATCTGGATTGATTGGACGGAAAGTCAGAATTGTTGACATATTAGGTGAAGCATTACATGGAGTCAATTCTCCTAAATCACCAGCACTGGACCCACTGTAAAACCATTTTACCAATACTTTATTACTGGATAACATCTAGTTAAAAGTGTATAACGGTTTATGTAAAAATAGTTTATAAATAACATCATAAATAAATATATGAGTTTATAAATAAAACCATATTTTAGTACTTAAAATACCTACCAATATAGTACAAGAGTTGCTGGTTACTGTTATGTAGATTGGATGTTTTAAACATAATAAGCAGTATATCAAAAACAATGTATACTGGGGACCTTGCTATGGGCTAACATCATGTTCTATGACACCGATCCACAAAATGTAAATACAGTGAAACCTATACAATCAGTATCTCTATTATTAATCTCTATTTGCCATTCCCAATTTTTTGTACACCCATGAGAGATATCTGTTTATGAGAAGTGTGGAAAAAATTGTTTTAAGAATAATTTCAATTTTTGAAATTTTAAATTTCAAATTTCTTTCACATAATTTCAATGAATAAATATATATATATTTTTAAATTATAAATCAATTATACAATCAACTTCATGTGTTTGTTAAGATTTTAGAAATCTGTCTGGCTTGGTTTTTGAGTTGTCTACTGTGTTAAACCAATAACACTACCTTACATATTTTAGTTTTCAACAATTTGGCTTGTCTCTATTAAAACCTAAACACTGCTGTCATATCACATACAGGGTAGTTTTAAGGTCAATATTCTATGCTACAGTATATTGTATAAAATGTAGAATATTGTATTTTATCAGTGTGTTCAAACAAAACAGGTATGAAAACCCAAAACTTGAGAAATTTTTACTCTTTATGCCCTGCTAGCTGAAGGGTAAATTCTTAGTAAATACGAGGGTTGATCAAATATAAACGAGACTGACTTTCTAAAAACTTTTCCGTTGGACATTGAACTCTAAAGGGTGGGGTTTCAGGTAGCCTGGGAGGCTTGGGACGGGCGTAGACGGGCAACATTTCCGTTCGGACCCTTCAGTATAAAACTATACAATGAGTGAGAGTGAAGTGCACGTTTCCGTGGAGCAGAGAATTATTATTAAGTTTTTGGCCAAGGAGGGGGTCAATCCGACTGAAATCTTTCGTAGATTGACGGCTCAATACGGGGACAGGACCCTGTCAAGAGCTCGCGTTTTTGCTTGGCACAAGGAATTCGCCGAAGGACGGGAAGCAGTAGAAAACCTCAGCCACGATCGTCGCCCGACCACTTCCGTCACGGACGAAAACATTGATGCTGTTCAGAAGCTCCTGGACGAAGACAGAAGACGTATACTGCTGCGATTTATTGCAGATGAACTCCAGTTGAGCTATGGTAGCGTTCAAAAAATCGTTACATCAAACCTGCAACTCAGCAAAGTATCTGCAAGGTGGGTTCCACGAATTTTGACCGACGTTCACAAACGGAATCGTTTGGAGATTTGCCAGCGACTATTGACCCAATTTGAACGAGATGGTGAGGCATTATTAAACCGGATTGTCACCTGTGACGAAACATGGGTTCACCATTACACTCCCGAGTCGAAACAGGCAAGTATGGAGTGGCGGAAAAGGGGAGAGAGGGCGATCGTCGGCCGGGAAGGTAATGGCCACTGTATTTTTCGACAATCAAGGCGCCTTTCACATCGATTTCCTCCATCAACAACGCACAATATTATTGCGATGTTTTAGAGGCCGCAAAACAGTTTTTTCGTAGGAAAAGGAAATCTAAACCGGCGAGAAACGTCATTCTTCTTCACGATAATGCCCGACCACATTCGGCGAACGCTACGAGGCTGGGAATTCGATCAAATTGGCTGGGAACCAATGGAACATCCCCCATACAGTCCAGCCCTATCACCTGCGACCATACACCCTGCGACTATCACCTGTTTGGGCCACTCAAAGAGGCGCTTGGAGGCCAGCGTTTCAAAGACGATTCTGCGGTGGAGACCTTCGTGCTCCAATGGCTCAATGAACGCCCGAGAACTTTTTACGAAGATGGAATTAAAAAACTTCCAATCTGGTGGGAAAAATGTGTTACTCGTGCGGGAGACTATGTAGAAAAATAAGTTGTATCAAGAATAATTTGTAAGTAAGCAATAAATTTTTTAAAAAATCAGTCTCGTTTATATTTGATCAACCCTCGTACAAACGAATATTTTCCATCACAAAAAAAATATCTGCTTACTAGAGGTGTGCATGTATTGGAAGTGACTGTTGAAGGTTTCATTATATACTCATAGGGTTTATTTATAAAATTGATTTTAAAGTTTTTTTCATACAGTAGCTAAATTTGTTTACATACTGTCTTTCTGTATCTACAATTAGAAACAGTACAATAGTGTATACACATTTTAAACAAATAAATATTGTAGGATTACATTATTTCCTTTTTCACTATGAATATTACAATTCATATTGTAAAATCGTAATTTAAAATTACAACAATAGACATGATTGTTACACAGAATTTACAGAATATAAAATCAACTAATAGGTCTACTAAGATTATAACGAACTGCATAATTGAGCGAGTGATTGTTTTAAACTGTTTGCAAATATAGGAAAGTTAAACAAATAATTACAAGTAAATGTAATTAAAAATTAATTATAATAATAATAATTATTATTATTATATTATTATAACATATTATAATATATAATAATAATATCATTATATAATAATTGTAATAATTAATTTAACAATTAAAAAACATAGGTCATTATGGAACAATGAATTTGTGATAAAGTAAATAGGATTCCACTTTATAAATACTTTACAATGTAGGTGATATGATTTTACAAGTTCTTAATTTATCTTTAAATGAGGTGTTGTTAAAACTTTTGAGTGCTGCAACCATTTCGTCAAGTCATATGCATAAATTACCAATTAGTTTTGCTTCAATTTGCAAGCATTTGAGAGAAAATAAGTTGTAAAGTAGCAAAAAAAGTAATATTTATAATTTTTATTTTGTTATTGGTAACAAAACAAAGAACATAAGAATTATATGATGTTTGATAAAAATTTTACAGACAAAAAGCAATTAAAAAATATTTTTTTAGAACAAAAAAACCAAGCCTGAATTAAATTTTGACTCACAAATTTTTTTTTTTGAATTCTTTCAATTATACCATGTCGAAAAGCATGAAAAACTAAAAAGAAATTTTATACATGTTTTAGAACTGTATCTGTAAAGATAATACAGCAACAGATGATTCGACAACATCTGCTGTCATGATCTCAGAACAGTCTCCTGTTTTTCAAATAAAAGGTTTGTTTGAATTTCTCTGATTTGTTTGGAGAACTGCTGTGTATCTGCTGTTTTTTTGTTCTCTTGATTCTAAATTTTTTTAATTTGATCCATCTTTCACTTACTATGAATTTATTTTTCTCAAAAAATTGCCATATTTATCATGAAAACTTGGAAGACACATTAAAGCATCATATTAAAGATTACATTAAAGATCACATTAAAGACCATATTCTCTGTTTTGATTGTCAATCAGCAGCAGCTGAGCTCATCATGCACAAACTTTGTGCAGAAGTTTCATTGTACAGATGTAAAGACCTTGAAATTTGAAGAAAGGTCTTAACTTATGCAAAAATCATAAACCATTGCTGTTCACAAACATCATTGTCTATTTTTTGAAAAATGGGTAATCACAGATATTCTTCCTTCCTAGCCTTGTTGAGATACATCCTCCTTAAAATTGCCTGTACTAATTGTTGATACCTGTCACTCATTAAATTGTCACTACACACATGGTTAATTCTTTAATGAAGCTATGCTGCATTTTAGATGTATCCTTTAGGCTGCCAAAATCAAATAACAATAACAATTTAATCAGGACAATCAACTGTATTGCACATGTTTACACATACATTGTCCTTCTGCTACAATTGTTCTGTATACTACTGCTTCCAATTGTTAAGGCCCTGCAGGGGGGTGCAGACTAGCTGCACCTATTGAGAGGATTTAGACGTCCCTCATGGTTCCCGAGTCTAACACACACTTACACTTACAACAATACACTTACGACTTCAACACTTTACACTTACACTTAGAGAGGCGATAATAGCCTCAATGTGCTTTTTGCCTTAAAATAAAAAAAATCTATAGTTAAGGAGACTCCAGGACTAACAGATCTACCTAAACTGTGCAAGTGTCAGTTCTTCATTGAATCAATGAATTAAGCAAGTTTACCAGAGGTAATGAAAAATACCATTCATAATAATAATGTTTGTTAAGTTAAAAAAGAAATTATGAATATCATTATAGATAAAAATCTGAATATTTGTAACTATGAATATTGGCATCAATTCAATACTTACGAAGTGTCCGACCTTGTAATAGAGTCTCTACGCTCTCGTAAACTGAGAGATGATGGAGGAAATACTACACTGCCTGCAGCAGATCCTCCACTGCCACTACCAAACTCAGGAGCAGACACGATTTCATCCAGAGGAGATTCAGACCCAACTTCATCATCAGAAGATTCTTCTGGAGCAACTCCAATCTTAAAAAATAAAAGCATGTAACCAGTAATAAAGTTATAAAATACGTTATCTCCCTCACAAATAGTAATAAATAAAGTTGTATAATCTCTCCTTCATAAATACTACTAAATTAACTCACACAATTTAAATTAAACTTTATCACAACTAAATTAAACTCCATCACAAATTTTAATATATCAACTCATATATTCTCTCCCTCACAAATAATAATAAATAACCTTGTACATTTTCTCTCTCACAAATACTAATAAATGATCTCATACATTCTCTCCCTCACAAATATTTATAAATGAACTCATGTACTTTCTCCTTCACAAATTCTAGTAAATAAACTCATACATTCTCTCTCTCACACATAAATCCTAATAAATAAACTTGTACATTCTCTCCCTCACAAACACTAATAAATAAACTCACTCATAAATACTAATAAATAATTTTAGCAATTTCATAAATTTTAATATATTTTAAAGTAATTATAGTTCCTTCTAAATTTATACTTTAAGTTGGTGTTTTCATGAAAATACATGCGGGTTTAGATTTGAAATTTTTGAGATATCATTTTCAAACTTGGTACGGAAAGTAAGAGGCTTCTTTGAAACTTGTCTATTAAGGTCCAAAACAAAATGTTGGATAGTATTTTACTAGATTAAAAGTACAGTGATGGACAGCTGGAAACATTATTTTGTCTTACTTGAAACCAAAAGATGGTTAATGCTATAAAATAAATGAGAAACTGTTTAGTAAGTGGAAAATGCATTTTTAGTATTTATTATTCATAGAAATAGTACTACTGTACAATTCAAATATATATTGCTATGACTTAATTTTTATCTCTATGCATTTTGTATATCTTTGTTTAAACCTAACTACATTGTAGAACTGGTCCCATTTCCAAAAATCATGTTTTACAATGAGGGAGATGCTGCCAAATCTCTGGATGCAAAATTGTAGTAATATGGTAAATAATTTACAAGCTGACATAAGTTGGAATGATGCAACTTCACTCTATCACGTAAAGCTTGAACTAAGAATATATACATTTTTTTTCTTACTGCTGTCTGACGAAAATTATATTTTATACTATCCTTCCTTAAAAATAAGACAACTGATACAAATTCGTACACATCTTTACGTTGACTTTTACTATAAAATCCATTGACGTTTACTATAAAAGCAGTTTGGAACAAAAAACAAATCTACTTATTGGTTTTATAAGGATTGTAGTTTCATGTTCTTATATGCAATGACTCATAAAAGTGTGTGTGTGTGTGTGTGTGTGTGAATAATATATAAATATAATGAAAAATATAATCAATAAATACCTTGCGAGTGCTTAGAACTGGAGTTTTTTCACTGAGACTTTCTTCAGGGTTACGAATGCTTGGATCTCCTTCACATTCCCCTTCACTGAGAGGACGTCGGCGAACACCCCAATTGAAATTATCAGTACTTTCTCCCTTAAAATAAAATCATATATCAGTAAACTACTGCTAACTAGAATACTTGGGCATGTAAGTAGTAAAACACTTGGATGATTTATTATATAAGGTGATAGTAAAAATTTTAAAATAAAATTATTAGTAGTATAACACTTTTTGTATATGAAAAATGCGCATTAAATTCTGAGTTGCTTTTTATACTGAGAATATTTAATTTAATTTACATAGAACTTTGCAGATTCATATTTTAAACAAGAAGGCATTTATTAAAGCAAAAGTTTTAAGCATTATTATTAGTTATAGGACTGTTGGCAATTGAACATAACAAAATAGGAAACCAAGGGATACCTTTTTTGTGAAGTTTATGAAATATAGTAATTTTGTTATAATTGGTCTATTCCCAACATTTAAACTGGTTGGAAAAAGATGCAATAATAATGATGATGATGGTAAAATAACTGATGTTTCACACAATCTTCAAACCCATGTAAAGCGCAAGTTAAACATCATTTGTTTTATTTAATTTTTGTAGGAGTGTCACTGGTACTCAATATTGTGAAAAATGATCATGATAAATTAATAATTGCTGAAGGAAATAAAATGTGTTTACAAAGAAATTAGTTTTGTGTTTATAGCAGCCCAAACAATGTGAGCGCTAACTTTGTTTAGAACTTTAGAGAATTTAAAAGGTTTTAATTTTTCATAACATATAGTAAGAAGTCATCTTTCATAGATTAGCTGCTCAGTTAATTAAGATATAAAATATAAAAATTGGTAAATGTTTTGGCAGTTTATTTTAACGTTACAATTGTAAGCACAATTTTAGAATTTTTATACAAAAAGTAAATACTATAAAGGACAAAATAAGGACAAAATTAGTGATATTTGATTAAAATTGGTTTAGTAGTGGGAGCATCAATGTTTCCAATTTTAATATTTAAAAAATTTTTTGGTAATTTTGCCATTTAATAATTTTTAACAATTTTTTCCCCTTTTTTTACTTTTACGCAAAAAACATGTAATACAACTATGATAATATGAAAAAATGAATCATTGATCAAAATTGGTTAAGTAGTTTTGTCTGTAGGCATGTAACCTTAAAATTTTCAACTTTTTTTGCAATTTCACAATTGTAAACATATTTATTTTACTTTTTTATGCAAAAAACACATACTTCAACCAGAATAGATAAAGTGTGTCATTGTTAATTAAAATCGGTTTTGTAAATTAGGCAGTAGATAAATCAATATTTAAGAAGAAAATGGTTAAAAGTATCATTTTCAAATTGTTTTTTCCTATGATTTTACTCCACTGAATTACAACTTTGTCTTCTTTTTTAAGTTACAAATACCTAAAAACTGTTACTTTTCACCTACTATATATACTCTTGCAACTTTGATGACTTGGCAGGGCAGAATATTGCCCTTGATGTGAAAAGTAATTGAACTAAATTAATTTTTTTTTAATAATTAATTTGTCCAAAAATAAATGTTAGTCATATCAACTAATTACTGAGTCAACTCTTATTTTTAGGCCCTGCCATGGAAGCAGCAAAAAAAATTATGAAGGTGGTACAAAAACCACTCTGTAGTTCCCCACTTTGTATATATATATATATAATCAAACACAATAAAAAGAATTATTTAACAACAAATGCACTAGCTTTTGATAAAATAAGTTATATTAAATGGAATTTACCTCAACACTCTCACTTTCATATTCCAAGAAATCAAAGTCCTTGAAGACACCGAAGTGGTCCGGGTTCTGTGATCCTGCGGAAAGGTCTGGTCCGGACATTTCCTCTGTGCTGCTGGCCATGCTGGACTGTCGTTCCATTAGGTCGGAGCTCTGACTGAAGATTACCTGAACAATAACATTAATTGATTGCTTTAAATTTTAAAATCAATTGAAATGATGTAAGAACTTAAATTTATAAAAACCAGTAATTTTATTAATAGAGCATAAAAGGGTTTTTCCTAATTCATACTTATAACATCTACCTTTCCCTAAGGCATAGAAAATAATTTCCCAGAAAAATATCGCATTCAATTAATCAACAAACCATTTTTTATTTTTGGAGAAGAAATTTGCCTTATGTTTGTTTCAACAAGCTTGTTAAATATTTTCGTTATTATAAACCTTTATCTATAAAATGAAAAATGTATAATTGATTATATTACAAAAAGAAGGTCATTCTGAATTTATAACATCAATTAATTATCAATTGATTATTAATATAAACTTTTGTTTCCTATCTACCAATTTGTTCAACAAAGCAATTAAAAGTTAAATATGAAATTGTACATAATGTGGGGAATTACAAAAGTTGCAATAAACTTGGTTTTAAATAATCAAGCATACTACAAAATGTATTTTATAGTACAGATTTGCTTTATCTGTAATTAATTTATGTGATTATTTGGGTATGATTAGTTCAACTTATATGACAAAGTTTTTTATGTACTATATTTATAATATAAAATTTTATGTTACTACTATAGTGATGAGGTGAACATTTATTAAGATACACAATTACATACATTACTAAACTGATTAATAATAGTGCAGAGTGAAATAGTAAAATTTATTGTAAAAGTAAACAATTATATTGTGATTCAGCCTTGTGGAAAAATATCATGCATAAACATTTTTTTAACACAAATATTTTACACTGGCATTTTAAATTAGGCTCAGGTCATAAATATGAAAGTGTTACCAATCTGATGAGGAGAAATAAAACTAAACACAGAACTTTGACACTTTTTTTTAACTTCATACAGTTGAGTTTAATTTTCAGCTTGATGGTAGTTTGTTTTATTTAGTTAATTAATTAGTGTAACACCAAAATTGATCAAATTGTTAACTGGCTTTTTACTAATTGTGATTTAAAAATTAAACAATTTCTAGAAAATAATTACAATTCATACAATATATAGTCACTATGCATTAATCACATTTTACTGAACGGTACTGGAAATAAATTGTTATTTAAAATGTCTTGTGATTATTACTTCACATCATATCAAGTACACACTACATTCTATAGTTTTTTTCTTATAAAGTCTACACCTTATTTCCCTGTGGTTTAGCATCTGCAAAACACTAATGTTGATGTGGTTTTGAGGTTGGTTTTCATGCTTCATTGCAGAAATTTGAACTGCGTCACAAACAGTATCCCTTTTAAAGTCTCTGTGAATATTTTTGCAATGGATGTACCATGGTACATTTGCAAATTTCTCAGCAATCTGTTTTGGAAAATTTGAATCTTCTAGTGGTGATATATTTTATGTGCACCCTATAGTTTCGGCCCATATCTCCACACCAATTTCAGAATCTGCTTAAACAGCAGCAATTTATTACACAAATTTAATATTGATCTACAAACCAGTAAATAACATAATTTCCAGTTTTTTCACTTTTTTCCTGAGTGACTATCAGTTTAGTTTTGAGTCCAGAGTAATTTCCAAATACTTAGCCTTGTTTTCAATTGGAATAATGTATGTATTCATTAAAATGGGTATTTACTTCTATATTTTATTTGTAAAGTTTACATACCTCAACTTATACTCCTTAAGGTTACCTGGCATTTTTTGTTCCACACATTTTGGAGATTGTTTTTCTCTTCTTGTTTGTCAGTTTCACATAACAATTGAATTATTTTATTTATTTTAGTGATTTATCTTATGAAGCATGACTTTGTTGACATATATTATGAAATTTTTTTTCCTGACCAATTGAATATTTTATATATGATACCTGCATCAGACCTAGTGGATATCTTGAAAGGTATGTTGCTCCATGCTTTCTAAAGGTTCTACATATTTATATCTGCCTCTTGTTCTAGAACAGCAGATTTTAAAAAGTCCTTAAGAACTATACAGTTCACGATTTCACTGAATTTTTTCTAATGGATTTATGGGAGACACTTATTTAAAAGTATTATTTTACTAACTAAAAGCATAACAGTTGAGTACGAATCACCACAATGTTAAATCACCACAATCATCACACTTGACACGTTTCTGTTTTTCAATTGTTACTTACTAATGGAATATGTATTCAAATTATTTTCTAATGGTGCATTTGCTATCGTGTTTATATGGAACAACACATGATATTTTGAGACTGTAAATCACCTCCTGTTTTAAATTCCTATCTTAAAAACTAGAATGTAGAATCAACAACTATATTATAACCCTAAAATTAAAAATAGGAAAAAAGTGATAATCTGAGCAGTTAAAACAATAAAACTAAAACTTACAATATATGAAAATCAAAACAAGTAATAAAAATAAAAACTACATAAAAAATAGTTGGCAAATTCAAAACCAAATGGGAAGTCAGTAATTATATCCCCTTATAATATTTATGACAAAATAAACTCTCAGTTTATTCTGTGCCATTGTTATACTGAACATGAAATGTTCACTACTGTAATGCAGTATAATGTACACAAAGACATAAATTGTAACAATTATGCTAGATTTTGTATATGATATTATTATAACTCATAATCACCAAACACTGTGTTAATGATAAAGAAATACAATAAATAAATTTTAAGTTAGAGCAACAAAAATAATGATATTTCTTCTATTATACAGATTTATTTTCAGTTTTGACACATACAAATAAATTCAAATTAATACTTTGATATGAAGAAATGAACCAGAAAATCAAATTTTATGAAGACTACAGTTGGCTTACATCCTCAGAAACTTGACACTCCTTTAACTCATCCTTTAAGCTCTCTTTGTGCTTACTGAGAAACTTATATTCTATATTTGTTTAAAAATTTGTGAACTTGTGTATTTTACAGCAATACCTACTGTATAATTTGATACTGGCATTATGTACACAATATAATTAATTGACGTCATAGACATCTTAGATCAATTGTGAAGACATTAATAATTGGTTTTTATATTACTGGAGAGCCTCTAGCCTGAAAACCTATCACTTCAGAACTCAGCACCTTCTCAGTTCATATTAGACAGTGGACTTACTGATTCTTAGATAGCTCTGTAGTTCATATTGATTGTACATACTAATATCTGATATATTTACTGCATACAAATACTTTGTAAGAAGTTGTAAAAACCAAAATTATATATTGTAAATATAAAAAAAACAAATTGGGAGAAAAGAAATATATATACATAATTTACATGTGGCCATAACTTTACAAAAGCAAAATAATTGAAATTTAGTTTTAAAAAATTTCATGCAAATTATTTACACAATCTTACCTTGACTTAAGTTAAAAAAATATTTTAATTTTAATTATGTTTTCAATTAAACAATATTTTTTAATAAACAAAACATATAAAGAAGTTCAATTAAAAAAATATCCTACTGCAAAAACTGAGCTTTACAAAACAAACTAAACAAGACAAAATATGACATACTATTTTCTTGATTAGCACTGGAAACTACATGCAACAGTAAAGCTAATATATCAGCTGTTATTTACTTAATTAGAGCTCCTTAAAATGTTTTAAAGCCATTTTTAAATGTTTTTTAATATACACTTATTATGTTGGATTAGTACTTGTTAAAAAATATTCACAATGAGGTTTTTTAGTTTACATATTTGTAAATGAAAGAAGTAAATTCAAATTGAATCTCAGCAAAATGAAATGTTTTTCTCAGTAAAACATAATAGCCTACTGGCATAATTGATCGATTATTAATTACATTTTATATCATTCATTGTGATAAAATAAAATATTAAGTTTTTAAATTTTATAGTTGCATCTTCAAAGTACGTAAAATTTGATTGAAACTAAAACAATGAACTTTCTTTCCATAAACTATGGTATTACTTGTGAAATAATTACAACATAATATTTAACAGAGTACTAGTGTAATGGAATACTCAATCAAATACTCAAAACCCATATAAAAGGACAAATTAGGGATCGGACTAATGTGGTTATATGGAAGTCTTCATAGTTGGACATACTACAGAAACTGAGTAAAAAAAGCATCTCTTACTAGTATAATAACACATATATGTTTTGTTGAGGGTAACAGGATTACACAACACAAACTATACATAACAAAACAGACACTATTTACAACAAAAAAACTACTGTGATTGCTCAAGCTAAAAAATTAATAAGAGTCACTGAACTGTAATGACGTTTCAAATGGACAAATTGGTTTGCAGACAAATGAATTTCTATAATTATTTAATTTCTTTAACATATTCAAGTAATTGTCAATCCAAATAATGGAAATGAAGTCCAGTAAATAGGAATTTTAATTATTAATATTCTAATGAAAAGACACACTTATTTCTTTAATGCATTATCAAGCACTCTTTCTACAACATAAAGGTTACAAACTGTTTTAAAATTACTTGAATATTTTTCTGGTTTACTTTTCTATAATGTTCATATCAAATAAAAATAGTAATTTTTAATTTAAAATTTTTTATTTATAATTGAGAACACAATTTTAAGAAATCTTCCAAATTAAAAGCACAATTTAAGGAACTTTCAACTACAAATTAAGACAAGACAACAAGTAACTAAAGAGGTACAATTATTGTACCTATGAAGTACAGCAAATTTTTATTTAAAAAGAACCTATTGGGGCAGCCATCATGATAAGTCTTAAAATCTATGTTTTAGTCTTAGATCATTTTTAAAGGGTTGTTAAAATATAAATGTCCAATTTAATAAAGTTGTTACTATATACATGTGTGTGTGTGTGTGTGTGTGTGTGTGTGTGTGTGTGTGTGTGTGTGTGTGTGTGTGTGTGTGTGTGTGTGTGTGTGTGTTTTGGAAAAGTTTGTTTTTCAACAAAATTTGCTCAACTGTTTAAAAAAGGCAGCTATTCCAAAACTTTAAAACTCAATTCCTTTACTTTAAATTTAAAAAATCTAATGTCACCATTATAATCGGCATTAAAACCTGTATAAAATAACAATTTACATTTTAAAATTTCATTGAAAATACAAAAATAAAACTGATGGCTGTCACAGTTTATTTTCAACATAATTTAAATATTTTAAATGCTAATGTATACATATTTTAATGGTAATTACAATGGTGATATATTTTCAAAAAGTGTTAGATAAAAACATTACTGTTAGTAATAAACTTACATCATGTCAGCGATGTAACTTCCATTTTTTACAATATATTTATCTTTCATTACTACTTTGTAATGTTATTTATTTATTTGGCAAAAATGAAAAGGAATTTAGATAATGTTCTACAGAAGGGCAAGGGCAAGGTCAAACTACAATACATACTCTCTTTTTGTGATGATTTCCTCGGTATTTGCTTGTGACAGAGAACAAAATACACTGAAACATGCCACAACATCTAAGCATGCAGTCATTATGCTTTCACAATATTTACCATAGCACTGTCCAGTTTCACAGACTTAAAACAAAAGGTATTATTGTGTCTGTTTATTTGAAGTTTCAAATTAAAGTTACAATTCAGTACAATATCATATAAATATATTCATAATTTCTAAAAAAATGAGTAATTCATTTTACAGTACATTGTCAAAAAAATTCATAAAACTTAATTTTTTTTAAGGAACAAACAGAATAAGTGAGAGCACAATGTCAAAACCTCATAAAAATCAACTGTATTAATTAAAAAAAAAATCACTAACCTTAGATACTAAGCTATAATTAAATAGGAACTGCCTTTTAGCTCAAAGTAATGTAATGTTATTTGCATGATATGTTAATCACTAAAGATGACAAATATGATTTCAAAACATGTCAGATGGAAAACTAGGATTTAAAAATATTCTTTCATGTTGCTGTGTTATTTTTCATTCAAAATTTTCTCCAAATAAAGTTAAAATTAATTATTATTTAAAAACTATTATTAACAATGATTAATAAATAATCTCTTTACTTTCTAAAAAATAATAATAATAAATTAAATAAATGTTAATATTAAATAGAAAAAAAATTATAAATTAAAAAAAAGTTAATTTCAATAAATCAAGGACTACATGGTGATTGCATCAAGTTACATTGTAATAAAGACTAAATTATCAATTTTTAATTATTACATTTTTTTACAATACTTTCTGTTAGACTAATTAGGACAAGGGATCAGCATTAACGGTAAGCATAAAGCAATGAGAATAACTGCATCTCAAACCCACAACCTTGAGGTCGCAGTTCAGAGGCGCAGCAGATTGACTGGCGCTTTAGCCACATCAATCACTGAGGCTAAACAATTCAATTCTTACAAACAAAACTTTTTTTTATTTAACAGAAATAGTAACCTGCACATCACTGGTACAAATTACAGAATACTGGATAGTTATACAGACTAAAAGCTTTTTACAAGCTACAATTTAAGACAGATAATTCACTTTTTTTAACAATCTCCTTACAAAGTTCAAAGAACCAATTGGAGTCGATGTTTTTAAGTAAAATAAAACATACTTTTACTTTGTGAAGGAGTTTCCACAAGCTACAATTTAGATATTACAATAACTGTTATACACCTAATTTTATTTATTCTGTTAAGTTATTTAATTGTTAAGTATTATAATGTTGTTAATTTTAAATTCCATGATTTTCAATTTATACTTCAAAATTTATTCTTAATTTTAATTTTATAAATTTGAATTATAACATAAATATTATAATAACCCTGATGACCATACACATAAATACCACAAATACATTTTTGTAAAGAAAACAAAAATGAATTAATTACACTATTGAAATTTCAAATGTAAATGTATACTTTGGTACCAGTTTAATGTAGATGTAGCATAATATTTATTAAAGTAACAAGTAGTTATTTCAAGCTGTTGGAGTAAAAACAGTGATTTTGCTTAAGTCTTTCAGGAATAAACTGGCTATTTTTTATAAGCCCTTTCAAAGGTAGAGCTATAACCACAAATTTCATTGTATTTTTACATAGTTTATTTCAACATAAATAAATTTTCTCCAAAGAAATTTTCTTTGTGATTCCCTTAGTTTAGCACACATCTAGTATTTGACTGTAACATCATTATTACAATTTTTCCACTTCTAAAGTTTTCTTCAGCCAAGTAGTTAAGTGATAAGTCGAGGTAGAGCATAAGAAAGGAGTTTAATTGATATCTTTGAGTTTATCAAAGGTCTAAACTGCTCTACACATCTGGGCATTGCCTGGTGTCATTAATTGTGATATGCTGCATCCACCATCCTTTGTTGGTGCAGAAAATCAATTAGCAGTATCCCATTTATGACAAAACAAAAACAAATTTAACAGAAAACTTTCTCAGCTGAAAAACAAGTCTTAGTATTGATTGGAATCCCCTTTCCATTTTGCCTCCACTCTATACTAGTTCTCTTAGTTCCTGGGTTGTAATGGTAGACCAATGTTTTGTCGCAGGTCACAATATGTTCCAGATATATCTTCTTTCTCAAAGTGAATCAAACCCCACAGAGAGTTATTTTCCTGGACATTTCTCTCTGCCTCAATAATAACACATGAATAATCCACCTCACTGACACTTTGCTGTACAAGAATGTCTGACAAATGGTATGTACACTCATACCACTTATGTACACCTCTGATTTTTTTTAATTCCACCTGCAATTTTAGCACAATTATGCAGTGGTCACATTTTATAAGGTCTTGAATGTTATCATTATTGTCTTCAATTCATTCATTAATGTCTCAAGGAAACATTCATAACTTTGTTTTCTCTGTGGCCCACACACTTGGGTTTTTGAGAGGATAGCACCCCTGAATTGTGCCTATAGTTGAGTCAAAACTTTAACAGACTTGATGTTTTCATTGGTGATAAACCTATTATTATTTGTTTTGCATCAGACACTGTGAATTTATCATGGAACTTGAATTATGGGCATGGCTGCCAACTGCTCACCTTCACACATATTTCCCCACCACATTCATTGCTCTTTCTTAGCTTGCATGGAAAAAATATGGTTCACATGCTAATATGATCTTATGGAAACAAATAATGTGTTTTACCATTTAAATAAAAATACAATGTTCATTATTTGAAAATATCCAATAGAGTCGTTATGAGATGACTTTTAAGAAAAAAAAGTAAAATAATAAATAACAACAAAGTCTAACTTCAGTTTTCTAAAACATGCTCAACTAATTTTGTCACATGCTTAATGCTAAAATACTACTTGAGCTACATTTACAGCCTAAAATGAAACACTATTAATATCTTATATAAAAGACAAGATATTATGTAGATTCACTGATTAGAAAGGAACAGATAATCAGGATTGTAAACAGATAAAAAATAAAACTTTATGAACATGGTTTATAAAAATAAACTTTAAAAATACCCAAACAATTCAAAAATGTTTACGAGAAAAGATAGTTGCAAAAATTAATCATATTAAAAATATTTTTTTTATTATGATTCATATAATAAAATTTCAACATAAATTTGAATATACAATAATAAATAAATAACTGGTATAAATAATTTTAAAATAAAAATATGCTTGAAACCACTCACTGCTTATCGATTCTAAATAGTGGAAATATAAATCACTGTAATAAATGTGCATGCCTTGTTTATACCTTCTGAAAAAAATAACTATGATCTAATTTTACTAGGCAATTATTGTTGTTATTGTTCAATATAGAAATTAAATTACACTTTCTAAAAAAGTTTTGATTGTTCTTGCTCTATCTAAACACTATTCTTAACAAATCCACTTTCACTAAATTTTATTATAAAACAACAATGCCAGTAGTGTTCAATACTACCTTTTGCATTTTTAAAATTTCATGAACTAAAAATGTTCATTGTATTTTAATTATTTATAATTGAACTAATGAAGCAGTTAAAACATAAAAGTTTTAAAGAATAAAGTTAAGCTTGCAACTATTCTTAATTTATAACTTGGCATTATTCTCTACTGAGTTGAACGTGATGTGGTTTTGAAAATAAGTGATAAAATAGTTTTAATGCAGTGCAATTATTATTAAATTTACCTTTGTCAATGAGTTTATTAAGCCATCCATCTTTAATGAACAACATAAAAAGATTTGTTTTGACAAAATAACATATTGTATAAAGGTCAATTAGTTTATTTTAAAATGTTATTATATTTGTATTAAATTATCCCTAACCAGAGACTGAAAAATGAAATTTCAAGTAATCATATAATTTAAACAAGACAAATACAAATTTAAAAGCTGTTTGATACAGCTATTTCAAATAAAAAAATCTATACACTAAGAATTGCAGAATTAAACAAAAAACAACATTTTTCACTGCTTTAGAAAATATTGCATAATATAATAAAATATTAATAAAGCTTAAAATAAGATGAAGAGAACAATGTATCCACTAGTCTGGAGCTTGCAATAAGCCATCCAGGCTTACGTAATGCATAAAGTATGTAACAAAAAATTACATACATTTTTTACAAAATATATGAAGAAAACTGATATAATAAAAAGATTTTATGTTTCACAATTAATTCTAAAATTGAACTAACAATGATTATGCAAATATCCAAAACAATGAACATTGTAATTACCTATATTTTTAAAAATATTTTTACCAATGCAATATACAAGGTCTCAAGCAAAGTAAAGTTGGAATCTATAATATGTACACAAATTTAATACACACACACAAAAGGTTTCTATTAAAATACTAAACATTAGTAAGTATAAAAATAATAGTGTATTTATTGAAAGAATAACATAAAACAAAATATAAAGGACACAAAATGTAAAAACTATACTATACGTAATAGTAAACAAAAAGCAATGAAGAGAATGACACATAACTATAAATGACTATCAAATTATTTGTAAAGGTAATCTAGAGTTTATACTTTCATGTAATGGTGACATAAATAATGCACTGAATCAGATAAAATTTATGGCCACAGTTAGGCATCCGAGAAACAATAAACAATCAAGGAAAATAAAATGTTGCATTATTTAAGTTTTTAGTACACTTAATTGAATTTCTATGCTACATTATCAAATATTTAAAATTAAATCTATAGCTAAAGCTTATATTAATAAATCTAACAATATAAAATGGAAAAAATGTTAAAAAAGAGAAGACTTACTGAGGGGCTCTTTGGTAATCCAACTCGTTGTCCACAAGTTGTCAATAAATTGACTAAGCACTCACGGACACGACCCTAAAATCATACACATATAATAAAGTGCTTTTTGCAAAAAAGAATAGTAGTATATTAACAATTATGTTTTCTAAAACACTATATATGGTATATTGGATACAATATAATGATTATTGGGGAAAAATAAATAAATAATTTATTCTATTTTTTAAATAATTTCTTAATACTTTGTTCTACATGAAAATTCTTAGTATACAATTTTAAATTTTATTACTGACACCAAAAAACAACAAAGGCAATTACTATTTTATAAATTATTATTAAGATTAATAAAAATGTAACATTAAACTGATTACAAAAAATGAGTTTAGGAAAACAAATTACAGTGAAACCTTGATTTTACATTCACTCCATTTATGTTTACCAACATTTTATGATTTTTATATATGGTACCAATGTAATACCCATTCTATTGATTATTTATTTCTGTAATTAGAGTATATATTTCCCCAGAACTTAAGACAGCAGGAATTTTATTATATTGCCTTAAAATATTATTTAAAATATAATATTTTAAAATGCTAAATGAAAAAAGTCTAATCTGAACACACACACACACACACACACACACACACACACACACACACACACACACACACACACACACACACACACACACACACACACACACACACACAATCCCAGTTAATATGTAATTTAAACTTTTGTAATGGATTTTTAACACTTATATATGCACAAACTAAAATATTAATTTTTAGTCATTAATTTAAATATTCATGATCAAGTCATTGGTTGTTCCTTTTAATTTAACTGGACACTATATTTCATTTAAATCTTGAATTATTAATAAGCAATTATAATAATTGTTCAGTTAATGACATCTAAGGAATAAATTAAACAGCTTAGGTGAAATAAAAATAATAATTTGTTGTTAACAACCCTAGATAACACTGAAACATACTGCTTCCTAATTATCTGTAAAATCTTATCATGCCAGTAAATAATTCTACCCTCATTTTGGATTATGGTGCAACTTAGCGCCCAGTAAGTATATGATGTGCTCTACATGGAGTGTTTTTGCACAGCTTGTGTATGTTCTCACCTTTAGATAACTTTCCCCATCTTTTAAGATTAGTAGGACCTGAAAGAGTGCATTGAAAAGTATTTTAATAAAATTTCAGTAGAGCATCTCTGCTCTACAGTGGCCATCATACATTAAAATTTCCAGGCCAATCTAGATTGTATGCAAAACTCACCAACCTAAACAGAGTCATTTTACATTAAGAACTGTAAAGCAGAGACCTCTCTTTCATGAACATAGCCCTCCAACACCAACTTCTTTATAGTATCACTTTCACTTTCTCTCTTTGCTCAACATTCTAAGCCTTCTCTTCCTGGATTTGATCTTTGATAAAGTTTTCCTAATTTTCAATTCATTGTATACTAGATTTGACATGGTCTAATCTTCATGTTTCTTCAATATAAAGTGTTTCACACATTTTAGTGTTTTGTATTTAACAACATGAGAAATACCCAAACTAAAGTTATGAACTGGCCTGAACAGTATGCTTGGGTATAATTAGTGCTGAGGGTTTGTAATGTTTTTGATTCTTAAAGAATAAATTGGATGAATAAAATAAAGAGCTTCAATAGAATTAAAGAGATTACAATTGATATTACTTGGTTTGGTTAACGCAACATTCTTCACTGAAAAAAATATTTTTTTTATTACACCAATTGCAATGAATATTTATATTCTTGAGTGTTTTAATTGATATAATGATTAACAAAAAACAGTAGTTGATATAATGACTTGCTATGTTAACAAAATATCATAATTGATATTATGATTAATATTGTATGCCTCTAGTATACAAAAAAGTATTATTAATTAGTTTCACTCACAACTTTATATTCAAGACAACTTCATTACTCAGACCTCGGAAAGTAGAAATATTCAACAAAATTTACAAATTTAACTTGAACACCTTCTTATAACTGACAAAAAATATTTAGTGAGCATGACATAAACTAATTGATCAGAAACCTCTTTTGATGTGTACTATACGAAAAACTTGCATATACGACCCTATTTTTGTGTTTTTAGTCCTATATTATGATCACCACAACATACAAGAATTATCGTTTCTTCCTTCAACATTTTTTTTTTATCGTAATAGTACTCTTACAAAAACTTTTCTCTGACAGTTTTTTCGATGAAAACACTAACAGTTAACGTGTGACTGTTGAGATGAATTTGCCCTCAATTCCTTTACGTAAAAAAAAAACTTGCATACTATCCATCTTCAATTTTAACTTAAATCAAATTTTTATTACATTCTTAACATTTGTTAACTTCATACCTTAAATATTTTATTAAAATTTCTAGTTTCTTCAATGCTTTGACTGGACTAAATTTGTTACACAAACATATAACATACAATATGACAAGCAACTCTTAAAAACAGTGTAGGTCTACTTTTTTGACAACAAATAATCTACCATACAAATTTAGTTAAAGTAATTTCTGCCTTTTCTGTAAAATTCTTTGTTTGTTCTATTAATTTATAAATGTTATTAGTTCTAAAATAATTAACAATCTACTACACTTCCGTTCATGGTATACTTTTTTTATGTTTCTTCCTCAAACATGTAAAATCAATATTACCTGTAAGCCTACTACTTCAAAACTTACTTGTGACATCCATGGTCTTTTCCAACCAGCTACAGTTGCACTATCTGCAGGTGAAAGAGAGACAGATCTACGCGGAGAAGATGTACCTTTTATTTCATTTTTTGTTGGAGCAAATCTTCGACCAATCAATGGCGTTTGTGATAGATCAAAAGTAAAATCCATTGTCCTCCCTAAATTTGAACAGAGTATAACTTAATTAAACAGGTAGATTATTATAAATATATAGTTTCATTACATATTTTATAATTGTCTAAATAATTTCTGTAATATTTTTTTAATTTTTAAGAGGAACAAGTTTTTATATTATTATTATTATTATTATTATATAAACTATAATAATTTAAGGCTAACAATAGTTTTTTTAATATATTGTCTTAGATCAACTACCTGGTAGTTCCTTTTTGTTGAACATTTCGCTATCATTAAAAGAAGGATGAGGTTCCCAGTGACTTGGATGTGATGGCATTGGAGGAGCAACTAATGAAGATGATCGTGATACGACTAATTTTAAGATTTTTAAAGCTTCTTTCCAATGGCTCCCCTTTAACAGATTTATTTAAAAATTATTTAACTCTATAAATCATCATCCATACATTAATAATAGTAATAAATAAACAAAGTACAAAATTCTTACCTCAATATATTTAGCTATAACTCGGAGTAGATCGGCGTTGATTGGTTGTGCGGCAGACGAAGCAATGTCTATGTAGTGCAGCATACAGTGTATGATACTAAGCACTGCTAACTGTACCATGGCTGGCCCTTTCTCCAAAACCTAACAATTACAAGCTCACAGCTTTATCTTCAACTAAGCATAAGCATTCTTTACAATAATTAATCTTTGAGGGTTAAAATCAAACACAATATAGAAACACACTAACACTTCTAAAACTGAAATCATTCATCTTTACTTAAGTCATGTCAAAAAAACTATTTATTTTCATTTCATTATATTACATTTCATTTGTTTGATAAAAATGTTTCATTCATATGATAAAAATGAAATACAATTTCTTTAAAAATCGATTAGGGCAGAAAATATTAGTGACTTGCTATGTTAAGTTCTCTTTATGAAATTCTAAAATTAGCTACTGGTAGCAATTAATTGTAATGTACATTAATATATGTATTTTAATTTTTCATAAGCTAATATTATCTTACTTCAACAAGGAACGCAAGCATATTCAGACTAAGATGGGCATAAGTGTCGTACAAGTATTTAACCACACACTTGGTCCACTGAAAGCTTTCTTTGCTGAACGTGCGTCTACTGTACAATGTCATCACAGTCGCAAGGTTTTCCAGCTTTTTACTTTTTTCTGTGCTGACCTGAAGAAATATTAAAAAAATGAAACATATGAAATAGATAAAGAAATGGATAATGGATAAAGTTGTGAACTTTTCAGTTCACTTTTATTTTCACCCAAAGTGTGTGTGTGTGTTTTATATATAAAAATAAAATAGATATTTAGTAAAATTAATTTCTTTTACAAGCCAAGTTTAACTTCTGTAACACAAAAGGTGATAATACAATTTATATAAACAAATATTTAAGAAACATCCTCATATCTCACTAGTCACTGATGTTATAGATTTTCTAGAACATAATAGAAGAACGTATATTTATAAAAGCAACATAAAAATTAACTTACTTGTGCAATATTCTCAGCACTCAAAATGCAAAGTTGGTTGGCATCTTCATAATGAAGCAACATATAAGGTAAAAGTGCAATAACATTCATTGGGAAAGCAAGACTTTGAGAGGGATCAACAACTGGTAGATCCAGTAATGGAGTAAATTGCGATAAGAGTGTCATAACTGGTTCATAAGTGTTGGGATTTGTACAACCCTAGAAGTGAAAAAAACACATTATTATTTCAAATTTATAATAATACAAGCATTAAATACAATATTATACAAGTTAAACACATATATTAATTATACTTTCTTATTTATAACATATATTGTTGGTTGTATTGAACAAATATTTTTTAAGCCGCTTTGAGTTTAGTGAATATTTTATTGATACATTAATTTTAAATAAATATACTCTTCAAATACAAATTAATAATACTTATAATACTAAAATTTCTTAAATATTTTCTTATTTAACTTAAATTTTAAATTAATGTAATTATGTTTTGGTTTTTTTACAATATGAGTTTTCTATTGTTGAATCAATATTTGCAACTATAGTGTATTTAGAGATGTGTTTGTTATTATTTATATTTCATATGTATTTAGCTAAGTTAAAATCGATATAATAACAAATTTTGTATTAATGTAAATGAATTAAGAAAAATTACCTTGAGGAGTAAAGCATGAACTCCAGGAAAGTTATTCCAGCGTAACTGCGTCTGAAGTTTTTCCACTTTATCTCTAGCATCAGGCCTATCAAGGGGGAGCCTATGTAAGACACGACCTAATAGACGAAGTGCTAGAAGAAACTCATGCTCATAATCAGATTCAAGAAGAGACACTGATAACCAAAACAACTGAGCAAGAATAGTCATTTTATCATCAGCACTTGCTGAGTCACCTAGCAACTTAAGCGACTGCGCAGATCTTGAACGACACAAGTTAGTAGAGTATTTGTTAATACTACAGCCTGAACGATCTATTTCTGACAATACCCTTCCTCTCAGTTCTAAAAAAAGCAATATTAACCATTACAAGATATGCAAATATGTTTAATAAGCATTTTAAGAAAGAATCATTTTAAGCAAAATTAAAATTAAGAAAATAATCTTTAATATAAAAATATACATTAAATATATCTATAGCAACTCATACAGACAGAGGGCCATGCTTCTCTCTCCAGCTGGTTTAGCCGACCCTTATTGAGCAGCTTTCTATGGCAAGCTTGGTAGCTTTCGTGATAACATCATTGTATTAGACTCCAGATTAAAATTTATACAAATATAGGAGCAGGGAGTATAAAAACTACCTGTTGTTGATTTGATCCACATTTTTTTTTTTTAGTAACAATAGTGGTATTGAAATATTCCATTTTTCAGTCATATATAGTTAATTAAATGTGTGAAAATAAAAATGTTTATCTCTCATAAGTGAAAATATCAATACTGTACTTTATAATTCAAAAACAATTATGAGGACTTTAGAGGCAGACTTCAAGAGTCAATCAGGGGAAGGGGAGTTGAATACTCATGGCAGAATGGGGTACACACTTAGAATTAGACACACTTAAAAGTATAACTGAATGATAGTTATACTGAATGATTAGGGTTAGCAAAATTTTGTGTTAGATATTGTAATAAAATATTTTAATGACAGGTATGAATCATTAACATTCATACATTCTGTATAAATATTTTTGATGATAAAAAGAGTAACTCTAGAAATACTTACAGAAGCCCCAAAAGAAATAACAAAGCATAAAAGAAACACACATAATTTATTTGGGGAATAAACTGTTGACACATAAAAATAAGGCTAATTTATTCAATAAATATTTTTTTAAACGTTTCTAGAGTAGTTGATAATTGCACTAGATTTCTAAAATACAACACAGCTTTGACATAACAATAATTTTTAAAATTAAATATGTAAATAATAATTTAGAATTTTCGATGAAAAAGCAGCTTCATGTTTATATCAAATTGTATGTTATTGAAAAAATTATTTCAAAATAAATTTAAATAAGGTTGAATAGATTTACTAATAGTAAACATACTAAAAGTTTACCTTTGGTGTCGACATTGGCAGGTGAGCCTGTAGCTTTGCGCATACAATAGGATACTGAGTAACTTGTACTCCGAGCATGATTCAAATGATGAGATGCTAAAGGACAAATCCCAGACATGACAACTCCTCCTCCAGGTGAGCGTTTTCCTCCTCCACTACTTCCCCCTCCTCCTACAGCTCCCTCTTTATTGTTGAGATTAGGTGTTGATTTAAAAATTTCTTTCATAAAATCAAGGGGACGGAAATCTGACTCAAGGGAATCAACTGCTGCTTCCAAGGTTAACAAAAGTTCAGTTACATATCCCTAAAAATAAAAAAACCTATTCTAGTTACAACAGTATCACATAAATTTTAATCGGACGGGTAAATATTGGTTGCCTTGATAACGTGGAATTCAGTAACATCATTCCAGACTTGTGCTCTACAGAAGCTTACAGATAAACAAACCTAGTTCTAAATTCATTTGTTAAAACACACTGAACTTGATTGATACATGGACATAAAAACAATGCACATAAAAATTTTAACAACCTAAAACTTCAGTATGTAAATCTTTAGTAGAAAAATGTGTTGTAATAATAATGTTCACTGTAGTGTATGGATGTGTTAGAGCATTCCATAACAGTGCAGCGTGACGGCAAACTGAATTTTTTCCCCATGCAAAACATAAACCCATACGCAGCAATAAGATATAGTCACTTCAATAATAATGGTTTCAAATATGATTCTACAATACTCAATTCTTTAGTGACAAGATACAATTTTAAACAATGTTTTCCCTTTCTTTTGCTTCACATCCATACTTATGCCAGTTAAACTAATGAGGATGAGGGATCAGCATTAACAGTACAGGAAAAGCAACAGGAATAACCACGGCTTTAGTCCTATCGACCACAGAATCTCCTTTTAAACAAAATAAAACTATAATTTTAAGAAGTGTAAATTCTCACATGACAATTTACTGAACATACTCTTTATTTTCTATATTACATATGCATTATTATGAAATAACAGTAATATGACAGAAACATTTATACAATATAGAAAAAGGGGTTGCAAAGATGTATATAATAAGACGGGAACTTTTATAGTTTGACTATTAATTATAAATGTACTAGTTAATTTAATGGCTTTATTAAGTTAACTTAATAGTTTAACTATTAATAAAAAATAAAAAAGTAATTAACTTCTCATTATAACACATAGATAATGCTAGAGAATTTTGTGGAAAATCAAGTGGAACCAAGCCCAACAGAACTAGATTTAAAAAGAAAAAAAACATATTGAAGTAAACCTACTAAACCTACTGGCCAGCTAAAAGTATTGTTTCACATGAAGTCAATTTGTAATTTGAAAAAGAAAGTATTTGAAAAGAAGAAAAAAATAAATGTGTAGAACAGAACAAATAATTTCGTCTGGCTTTTTAACATACAGCAATGCAGTAACAAAAATAAACTTATGCCCAATACCAATGTTAACAGTCACAGAAAACGTATATGGTTTTTTAGTTAGTGTCATAAGAAGTTGTGGGTTTTATGGCAGTTCTGTAGGACTCTATTATTCATTAATGCATTGTGTATGGGGAATTGTAAGTGTTACAAGCAACTGTATAATGCCCACACACACACACACACACAAATATAGTGTGTGTGTGTGTGTGTGTGTGTATATATATATATATATATATACTAGTCTATATAGTGAAAATGACGAACAAATTATATAAACATGGTCCGTAAATATTTCTTTAGCGAGTTACAGCCGACAAAAAATTTCACCAAAATCCCTGGAAAAAAAGGGAAATTAAGCCATACTGTAATCCTAGGAACCTAAATTAAGAAGTGATCTTGATGGTTTCTTATGGTTTTGACCTGAAAAATGTAATACTAGTCCCAGTGCTATAAGTCTAGTAGTTTTTTTAGAAAAAATAGCGGCAAAATACATTTTTTAAAATGTAGAAAATTTAATTCTGACCAAAATTATGTAAATAAAGCCAAATACAAAAATGGAATTACAAAAACAAAATATTTTATTAACATCATAATATTTACAACAGGTATTATGACTACTTAATATATTGCTGTTATAAAACTGTGATACTACCATTATACAAGATATACTGTAGGGAGATTATTTCAAGGAAACTTTTTGAATCAGGTAATACAAGTGTTCATTCTTGGGCTGTTATCACATATAGAAGTAGCTGAACAGGTGCAAAAGGATTGTAATATAGTTATATGTAAATAAAAGACTTTTTGAATAGTTGATTCTTTAAAGAACCCCTGTTAGAAGAGATTCTAAAGTCCTAAAAAATTAAGACTTCATACTTCCACGATACTTATAAATGGCTAATTATTATGTTACTATGATTGACATCTAGTGATATAGCTATGTACTAGCCAATCATTGACAACTGATGAAACAGTTACTTCATATTTTTCAGTCATTAATAAAAAATACTAGGGCTAAATGTTATTGTACTGTTATTCACAGCTGTTGCCACAGCAGGTTGTTATTCAACTTTCAGTGACAAAAGGTTCCATGAATGATTGTTTATATACATTAATATGATACATTAATACATTAATATTATATGAAGTTTTCATATCACTGTCATTAAAAACAGGTACTACAACTTGCTAGTTTTTATACTGTTGTTTTTGATAACAGGTACTACAATAGGTTTTAATACTATTGTTGTTGATAATGTGCACTAAAATTATTTTTTTGTGCTACGATTCTTGACACACTATAGTTAGTTTTTATGCTATTATTGACCATGTCAACCCATATCAAGCCACTGATAACCATACTCCAGCTAGATTTTATATTACTGTTGACAACAGGCACTAACAATGAATTTTTTGTTGACACTGGTTACTACAGTAAATAGTTATCCTATTGCTGTTGTTAACTGGTTATACAGCTAATTAATACCTGCATATCTTCTCCTTGTTCAGCTACAGTTTCAACTAGGCGGGACAAAATATCCGACAGCATTCTTGAAGTTATTGGTACATGCAGAGCTCTGAATAACTAAAACAAATTATTTTTAACAGATGCAGCTTTAATGTTATATACATTATTGTGAAATTCTTTCAAAACATAAATCACCATAAAAAATGAATTTCATAAAGTAATTTACTGAATACAAAAAAAAAAGAACATCTCTTTCTAAAACATAAAGCACAAAAAATGTTCAAAATTACTAAAATTAAAAGTTGGATTTTTTTGTGTAATTAATTTAGCATACTTAGAAGTTAAAGTGCGTAGTTTCAATTTATTTGTTCGTAGCTTGACAATAATATACTTTTTTTACACTGTACACTGTTTACCACAATCCAAATCCTAGATTAATTTTACTTAATTTTGGTATGCAGGCATAATTTTAGTCACATTTAAGCCATTTTTGAAAATAAAAATAAGTTTAGGGAAAGCCTCTAAAAGAAAGAAACTTTAAAATTTCGATTCAGATTATTACAGAATGTTTCTCTCCCTTGCTTTTACATCTTTTCTCTTGATGTTACTATGTGACTTTTTTTATAAAACCTAGCAAATTTTTAAAAGTTTTATTTCAGTTAGGAAATATATGTTTTATATAATAGTGTAACAAATTTTTATTGAATGTTTTTCTACCACCAATTTGTATCTTTTCACTTATTTTTATTATACGCTTTTATGTAATAAAACCATATAAATTAAAAAAATGTAATTAGAAAATATATGTTTTATGTAATATAAAATGTGCAACATTTAAATTACTATTGAATGTTGTTATTATCAGGTAATTAAAACCTAATAAGTTTAGAACATGTTACATTTCATTTAGGAAATATATGTTTTATGTACTATAAAAATGTGCAACACAACAAATTGTTACTGAATTTTTCTCTGCTTTGCATCTCTTGATGTTACTGTAAGTTTTTATTTAATAAAATGATATACATTAAAAAAATAACTTCAATAGAAAATATGTGTTTTATAATAATATAAAAAAGGGCAAATACACTATACAAATGATTTCCCATTCAAATAAATTTAAAATAGGTTTAAATGAAACACTCAAACATATGAAACAAATTGTATATGTTTTTATTTCCCAAAAAATTGTTTCCTAAACCAGATTGTTTATCAATAAAGAAATTGGAAAATAAACCTTATTTCTCACAATTGGTTCATTAAGTTTTGCTAAAACTCTGATCATATTTAGGAATTATAACCACAGTCAATAAAGGAAATTTGAATGTTTAAAATTAAAAAAAGTGAATGAATCAATCTGAAAAATTTGGCCAATTTTCTGGTTTTGTCAATAACTCTTGAACCAGATTTTTGGGTAGCCTTTACACTTTTCTTGGAATGTGTAAAAACTACATTTAATGCAAAATTTTATCAAAAACTTTTTTTAGAATTTAATTTTTGTTAAATATTGATGTTTTTTTCTTTTGTTAAAGAAGAGCTTGAAATGCATATTTTTGAAAAATTAAAAAATGAACCTCATAAGTGGTGAAAACCATAAAGTGGCCAAAATTAGCATGTATGCTCTCTCTCTCTCTCTCACACACACACACACCCACCCACACACACACACACACACACACACACACACACGCATGCATGCATGCACACAGGACAGAAAGATAAATGGTTCATGCAAAAACCATTTATTTTTGACTCAAGGGCATTACCTGAAGAGATCTTCCTGCATAATGTCGAGAAGAACAAGATAATCCCAACTGTAAAGCTGTTTGTGCCCATCTTTCTGATATCAGTGCATGTGGCATAGAATCTCTGAATATTTTTAGCACATGCTGTAAGAACACATCCAATTGTTCAACGCTGCGACAACTCCAAACTTTAGCTGTTATATCCTCATAGTTCCATAATACTACACTATTTCTAGAAATATAAATAAGAAAATTATATAAAGATTTTATTAAGTTATATGATGATTTAATATTCAATTTGTAAAAAAAATGAATTACCTCGAAGCCAAGAAGTCAATAAGAGATTTGACAACATCTTGTATAGGCATGTTTGGTCCTGGCTGAGGTGGTCCTGACCAATTTGTGTTGTCTTCAGGGATAACTATTGTAGGTGGAATACTGTTATTTGTTTCAGCTAAAATCATTTATTTACTTAGTATTAGTGTTTAGAACCACATTGTCCTTTCTTACACATGTAAACAAAGAGCAATAATAGTTAATACAAATTATACTTTCTTCATCACTGAGATCACAATAAAAATATTCAAATGTATAAGCAATTAAAACTTACAAGTTGAAGGCGGCAAGGCAGCTAAATTTGATGGAACTGCAACAGGACCCTGTAGATAGCTATCAAATTCTTGGTCTGGTTCTAAACATTAAAGTAACAACATTATTCACTCTATATAATAAAAAAGTTTCTCATAAACAATTCCAAATTTCTTATTACAATTTTTTTTTTAGAAATCAAGCAACAAGAGGATTCAGATATTTAAAAAAAAATATATGTAAATAATGCATATTTATTAAAAGACATTCAACTTAACCTTGAACGAGTTGGTTTTTAAGCATGATTCATGGTGATTGAGAGGTAGTATGAATTTTTAAACTCAGTAATATACAATTTGTACAACAACAATGGGTTTCATTGTTTATTGCTATAGCTACATTATTGCTAATTTGTTGAAAATGTAAATCAAAATTCTCATTGTATTTCTCGTAGTGTAGTATTACTTTTACTACATTGCCTACATGTAAATTTAAAATTATAGAAGTTTTTCTATGCCACTAGAAGAATGTTGCTGAAAGGTTTTGTAAAACTTCAATAAATATTTTAGCTATTGTTAAGTGGGGACTAAGACGCGGGTCAGTCTGTGCATCTCTGAACTTAGGTACCTCAAATTTATAGATAGATTTGAGACAGCTGTCTCAATCTATCGAAGATTTGAGACAGCTGATAATGTTATCCCCTTAGTTAATGCCGATCCCTCTTTCTCATTAGTCTAAATGACTAAAGATTAATAATAGAAAAAGAATTTTGTAACCTTTAACATTTTTAAATATTAGAATTTATTCGAGCTGATAGAGAGAATGACTTTCAAATAAATTGTCACTAAAAAGTTGACGTAAATCCAATTAAGTTTTAAACGTATATTAATGAATAAACAGACTAAATCAAAAATATGGAAACTATTCATTAACTTTAAAACTGTTCCAGACAAATATTGAAAATTTCATGATATGTAAGTGGTAATCTACCACACAGTTTGGTGTGGAAAAAATCTATTCCTTCTTTTGGGATGGCCCAATGGTTATAATTCAAATATTTTGAGTGGTAACACTCTTCATGTAGTATAATGATTTACAGACGTTAAAAAATATATATATATATATATATATATATATATATATATATATGTGTGTGTGTGTGTGTTGTGTAAAACCAACAATTTTTAATATGTACACATTATTTAATTTTTGTCTGTATTATCGATTTGGTCAACTAGGCAGTCAAATGTTGCACAAAATGCTTGTACATCATAGGATACCACTTAATTTGAATAATGAAAAATGTAGAATGTCAAAGTTAACCTGCTACGGTTAACCTCAGAACTCTTTGGTTGTGGAACAGAACTGTTTTTTTTAGCCACTCAGTGATTTTTTTGCTATGTGTATTGATTTTTCTGATAAGTATCTTCCATTTTTATGAACTCAAATGACACACACACACACACACACACACACACACACACACACACACACACACACACACACACACACACACACACACAATTGTACGTAAATACAAATAAAATTGTAATTTCTAAAAATGAAATATTTAAAAATATAATTCCAGAAAATTTAACTTTTTCCTTTATGAATTATCATGACAGTCCTCTAAACAGACATTTTTGTATTTTCTCAACATAAAAATGTAGATACTTAAATGAGCTTTTGACTTAACAGCACTTAAAAACAGCCTTCTTAGAAGTGGACAATAGCACAAAACTTTATCTAGTAGTGGGTTATATTGTCCAATTACCACACATACTTTGCAATCCCAAACTCTTTTTAAGGTATTAATCATGCAATACACAATTAGCATTTGGAGAATGTCTCCATAAAAGAAACATGAACCTGCAGTAAAAGTATTTTAAATAATAGGGGGATGTGTTTTAATATAAAGAATAATAACTAGTCATATTCAAAAGTGGTTCTATTCACCCTATTTTATTTCACATGTGTGTGTGTGTGTGTGTGTGTGTGTGTGTGTGTGTGTGTGTGTGTGTGTGTGTGTGTGTATATATATATATGTGTGTGTGTGTGTGTGTGTGTGTGTGTGTGTGTGTGTGTGTGTGTGTGTGTGTGTGTGTGTGTGTGTGTGTGTGTGTGTGTGTGTGTGTGTGTGTGTGTGTGTGTGTGTGTGTGTGTGTGTGTGTGTGTGTGTGTGTGTGTGTAAATATAGTATATTAATATTAAATATGAACATAATTTTTACACAAAACCTGGATTTTTAATTTATATAGTAAATTACCTGTGAAATTATGTGCAAGTACATGAAGGGGTGGAGTTGGCAGACCTAACTCCAGCTGAGCTGTTTTACGATTAAGTAATATTTGTGCTACAGAAAGATGATCTGAATGATCTGCAAGGACAAGCAACAAGTTTAACAACAGTTGTTTACAGTGTTCATGTACCAATGTGCGAGAATGATCCAACCCGAGGAAAAGAATGTGCAGCATAAGTGGAACATGAATTGACCAGTCCAAGTCAACTACATCGACAACGACATCAGTAAGAAGCATAACAGCAACATTACATCTGTAACAAATTCACATGTAACAACATGAGTTCACAGCAAAATAACACAAACACTTCCATAAACTACAGAAATGAGAATCAAAATAATGAGATACAAGAAGATGAAAATTCAACTGTCAGATTTCAAGAATCTAAGATTTTTACAAATAATGATGGCCAAGAAATCTGTATATCAACATCAATAAGAATCCAACTTTTACCTCCTAAGGTAGTTCAAACAGAAGACAGAAAAGAAAAAGACAAGGAAACACACCATTCAGACATAGTTGAAACAGTAGGTACTCATAGAATAGATAAGAAAACAAGTACTTCTAAGGAAGCTGAAACAGTAGACAGTCAGAAAGTAGACAAAGAAAAATGTACTTCTCAAGTAGCTCAAGCAATAGATGGTAAGACAATAAACAAAAAAACATGCACTTCTACAGTAGCTCCAAAAATAGATAGTATAGAAATAGACAAGGAAAAAAATGCTTCTACAATTGAGAAGCCCTTGATACCAAAACAAAGTGATCCAAAAGAAAAAGAAGCTGATAAAAGAAACCAATCATTAGCAAATAAAAACAATTCTGATTGTACATTCACACCGTCCCCATGTGATGCAGTTTCATCCGTGCAGAAATCTGTTATGAAATATCTGGATAAATTTTTCTAAGATGTAAATTTACCAAGTAGCTAATTATATTGGTAATTGTATAATTTATTCATATATTTCAATAATACATTATACATCATATTTTATCTTACAATTTTTTTTATTTTATAGACAGAAAATTGTTATGGTTTAGTAGGTTACATAGCCCAATATGCTGATTGCATTTAAGTAACACAAACTGTAAATTTGTTAAAATTTAATCAATAGCAGGAAGCATAAAGAATAAAGAAAAAATGCAGATATTGCACATTACAGAACAGAGAAAGGTGTGGTAGTTTGATGTTATAACAGTGTTATATAATCATACATTATACCAGTGATTTGAAGTCAGTTGTTGCACCAGAAGTAGTTGTGTAGTCAGTTATTATCCTAATAGTATAATCATTTTATAACATTGACTTCCATTAATGTCTTAAACCATGACTCAATCCATTGTATGAGTCAAACATTAGAACTTTGCAGTCAGATGTTCTACCAGTAAAATTCAGTCAGATGTTATACTAGTGGTGGACCATCAGCTGTTATCAGTATATTATCAGCTGTTATCAGTACTGGTACATTATACCAGTAATGTATAGTCAAATGTTAAACTATAAGTATAGTGTCAGATGTCATACTAGTAATTTACAGACAAATTTTTTACCAGTCATGTACAGTCAGATGTTAAAACCATAAGTATAGTGTCAGATATCATACCAATAAGATAGTCAGAAGCTATACCAGCAATATAATCAAATTTTATATGAATGGTATGCAATCAAATGAAAGAGGTGTAATAGTGTTTCAGCAATAATATTAACACCTAACAAAAGTAAAATAATTGTCTCCATAGTCAATAAATTGTGTTTTTTTCAATTAAAAATTTGTACCAACAGGGTTCAAATTAGTACTCCTTAGAGTTTAAAGGTTCTATGATAAAACAACTTCAGCAGAGATACTGTAGCAATGGTTGAACAAGCGACATAAATCTGTATAGAACTAGCTGCAGGTAAAGCAACTTACTTAAATTATGTAGCTACACGAAGCTAAAGATTCTTTTAAACTTAAGTAACAATTTACCAGAAAACACACTTTCAGTTATTTTAAGTTCATTATTATTTAACAACTAACTAGTGAAAATATTAGATAATTTTTTTTAGTGTTGTATAGGGCTACATGGTATCTGTTTCAGAGATTAAATCAAATAAATCTATAATAATAAAACAATAAATAATAATAATAAAACAATAAATAAATAAAAAAATCTAAATAACTCAAAAACAATCTATACACTTGTAATAATTTATATGTTTACAGTTCCTTACTGACTTGTATTGAATTTATTTTTTATATTTGATTTTTTGTTGCTTACATCTATAATTTCTTTTATTTAAATTTGGTACACCAAGATAGTTGACCATAAATAAGCAAAATCTGTATAAGTGATTTTGAAAAATGATTCTAAGTGTAGAAGTGTATTATTTTATTTAAAATTTGATATGGTGATTTGGATTGTATATCTTCACATGAAGGGCTCAGTGGAAGAACATAACAACCAATTCACAAACTTTACAGGAGAGCAAAAATAAAGTTTGTTGCACTATTTACGTCTAATATTTGTGTTATGTTTACCTCAAAAACTGGTAAAAAAAATGCTTTTACTATATTTAAATGTGAATTTAAAATTTAAAGTATTTCCTTGTAGTATATATGAATGTATTGTCAAAAAAAATCAACAATAAATCCAAATTCACTAAGAAAGAACATTTGATAACTCCAAAAGTTATCAAGTTATTCCCCTTAAATTTGAGAGATTTTGAAAAAATAAAAACCACACACTTAAAATAAACTCATTGTAATAGTAAAAAAATATTTAAAGTATAAATATAGTACATGAATATATAACTGTGATGTCTTGATAGTAACCAAGGACATGTTACTCTTTATGTTGCACTATCTAAGGAAATGTTGAAAAATAGGCTGCTGCTTCCTGCTGGCAAAATCTTTCAAATTATTGACATCCACATATTTTTCATGTGAGATTGGGATGAGATCTGAAATTTAAATGTACTTTTAATCCTAACTCAAAAAAGTAATTCTATCAAATTGAACCATCTTGAAAAAGCGATCTACAAAGTAGGAAGTCAGTAACACAAGATAATTTTCAATATTTACCATAAAAATACAAGTACGCCTAATAATTAATTTATTATGAAATTTTGTGCTGAAAATATTATTACAATAGTAATTATAGTTAAGTAATAACTTAATTAAATAACTTGTAGTATGTTACACTATATACCTTCATAGACATTAAGAGGTTAAGTTGATTTTACCCTCTGGAAAGTCTTCTCTCTGCCACTCCTTGCAACGTCTTTGAGCTTCTCTGGATGACCTCTTTTTATTTTTTTTCTGCTTAGGTGGTTTCAATATTACTTTTTTATTCCAATGGTTATTAAATGATTGTGACATATTACTACTGAAAGTGGCTCCCACAAATTCTACAGCAAGAATTGTCAAGATGTTCCCCACAGTCGCTTGGATTTATTAAGTTATTCCCCTGAGTACTATATTTTCTTTTTTCAATATCTGTAGAGTTATCTTGTTATTCCCCTAAATATTTAGTCAAAATTTTTGCCTCAATTCTACCAACATAAATCACTAAAAATCACTCAAAATCGAAAAAATGGAGTCATGTTTTTCCCCAGAGCCCTTCATGTTATTCAAAATTTATTTAACAATATGCAAAAACATTTACTGCAGATTATTTGTATACCTGTGAAAACCACTGCTAGGCTGTCCATTGTCAGGTAAATATTCAGTAAGTGGAGCAAAATATCCTCCATATTCAGGCATAGGCAAAGGATGAGGTTGAGGAATGTCAAACCTTCCATCTCCCAAATACCCATCCTCCATTTGTGCCAGCTGAGACAAAAACAATCAAACAAAAATGACTAAAATAAAAAACAAACAGTTTTTTTATAATTATTTGTCAGTGTAATTAAAAAAATTATTTAATGTATTTAAATAATACTTAAAGTACTCTATAATACAAGACTTATTATAGAGGTTGTATCGTGCTATGAACTCATGGCTGAAACTTCCCACTAGTGAGTTTATATTCAACTGGTTTCACTAGTTTTTACTTTCAACTGGCAGACTTCTGTAGACAAAATAAATTAACAGCCCACTAACTGAAAAAATAATAGTTTTATCAAAATAGAAAACAAGAGAACTAGTTTTGATCACCACATAATATTGTATGAGTTCCGCCTACATACAAAAGTTTAATTCAAATAACACCTGTATTATTACTTTTTTATTCACAAATAGGACAAATACTAATTGTTATTTTTGAAATAATCACATATAAATATTGTACAAACATTATTTGTCATTATATTAATTACTATGTGAATTAATCTAATATCAGGTTTTTTAAATGCACGAATAGTTTTAAGTATGACAATGAAGTATTATGGAGTTTCACCAATCAGAATGTCTTAAGAGCCTATTGCAACACAGTTACATCAGATTATGAAGCTCCAAATGAAGGTACAGTGTGAAATTTTTCACTGACAAAAATACAGATAACACACAAATAAAAACTTAGTTTTTATAATCCCATTTATGAAAATTAGTAAAATAACTACAAATTATTTTCTTTTAAAGTAAATGTTTGAATACTTTTTAAACCTGTCTTTTCATGTTTATAAATCTTTATTCATTTACAAATATTTATAATAAACACTTTTTTTGAATGTTGCATTATATATCATGAGGCTTTTTTTGAATATGAAATGTTTTAAATGTGAGGGTATAGTTTTCAAGTGTGACAAAGAAATATTATGTGTTTTACCACTCAGAGTATGTTAACAGGCATGCCTTTAATACATTTCCATTAGTTTATGAAGCTGAAAATGAAGTACAATATGAATTGTGCTTCACTTTTGAGCAGAGATAAAATGAAAAAAAACTAAGCTTCAATAATCCCAAGCTGAGCACTAAAAATATAATAAAACAATAATCTATAGACTAACTCTGCTCACTATGCTTGCAGCTGAAAATGTATTTCAATAAAACACATCATCTTAAGGGTAAAACATAAAAAAAAACAGCTATTATCAAAAGCCTCATAATAACTATATTAATTTAATTATACTATATAAATGTCAACAAAATATTGAAGAAAGAAATTGAAGGGAAAAATACTTCACAATTTTTGTACAAAAAAGAAGTACATACCTCAGTTTCTGCGTTAGGTGTAAAATTATCTTCAGGTAACATAGCGGGTCCACTGGCAGTGCGGATTTTGTCAGCTCCCCTTGGTGGGACAAAACCACCACCTGCTAAAGTGCGTAGCGCGGAATCAGATTTTGATGTTCTATAAAAAAATATGTAAAAAATAAATCTTATAAATGCAGCAATGCTCTTTATACATGAGTTATTAAAACCAGCCCTATCCTCTATACTCATATAATCCCAAGCCCTTTTTGTTAAATTGATGACTTAGATGCAATTAATTTTAAAAATGTTTACTATTCTGGTGTGAAGAGTATTTGTTTACCCATATTTTAAGCTAATTAACTTAAGGTCACAATTGGTTGCAACCATTATAAAAGGCTAAAATTATAATTTGTATAAAAACATTGTGAAAGTAAAATACCATTAAAAAGTATTAAACCAGGAAGGAAAAACCGTCATTTATAATTCAATAAGTTTTCAATTAGTTCCTATTTTTTTACAAATATATAATTTATTAATTTGGTACATTAATAAGCATGAGGGTAAATCTATTAGCATTATAAGATATAAAAAAATCTACTTTAAATAATCATGGCTCAATTGAAGACATCAATAACTCTTTCATTGTCAATAAAACTATTCCTTCCCCACTCCATATGTTGTTACCATCCACAAATATTTGAATCGTAATTTACTTTAATAACTCTTTTCAAACAATCCAATGATAGATGTAGATGTCCAACACTTTGATGTAGATTTCCCAGTTTACATTCAGATATAAATGATACCAAATTCTGATATTTTAAATTCCAATCAACAATCAACTAGGTTACGTTAAGTTTTAATTTAATTTATTCATGCATTCATGAGTTCTGAAAAAAATAAGACAGGACAAATTAAATTGCTGACATGGATTATGAATGACAGATAACTTACAAAATTATGTTAATGATGTTAAATCATAAAAAAACAATAAACAATTTTCTTCTTTAAATACCTTTATTAATAAGTAAATCAAAGATAGTAAAATTTAAAATGTCGGTTTTGCATACTAAGTTCACCAAATAGAAACAAAGGCCTGCACACCACTTACTAATACTTTTTTTGTTCATTATTTTGCTTTTTATTTCATTTTCTACAATTTAAGACGAATTTTCTATAACATTCTAGAGTGTTTCTAATTTAATTTTTTAAATTTTATTTTAAAATTTGTTACTACAATGTACTTCTAAAGATCTTATATTTTCCTAATTTGTTATTTTGAATTAATTTATTATTTGTTTAAAATGGATCAAACTTAATTTGCCACACATCTTGCATCTGGTTATATGTAATAATTTCACTCAGACTGACTAACGAATAATCACAAAGATAATAGGTATCTGTATAAAAATATTGTTTTAACTAATCTATCAGCTATAATTTTTGCATTAACTAAAAGTTTATTTTTAAATGTATGTTTCTTAATTTTATTATGGTAACATTAAGGATATGTTTATAATGCACTTTCAGCATGACACACATGCTACTGTATAATGCATGGTGATGTAACTAATGAGTGAGTTTGACTTGCAAATAATATTATTTTTCTATAACTAAAAATTTGAAAAAGCACATGTTTAAATAGTTGTAATAATAATAATAATAATAATAATAATAATAATAATAATAATAATAATAATAATAATAATAATAATAATTATTATTATTATTATTTATATTTACCAAAAGTAAAGAAATGGAAAAAATAAAAGTCCAATTTAACAGTTGATTTTTAATCAGAGAGTGGTTAATTGGATTTGCCTGAAATGTAACAGACACCCAATTCACAGGATTCATTTTCAGTACACATGATGTTTTCAGAGATTTTCCCATCTGATATTGATTTATTGTGAAAATTACACTGTTTATTTTTTTATAGTTTTCAGTTTTATCACAGCTTATATGTTTCAGATAATACAAATACATCTGTCAATTTATTGATTTTTTTAAATGATAGCTATTTAAGCAGAGATATATCTTTAGGCATTTAAACTATCATTTTCCATTTAAAACTCTGTCCCATTGGCTTTGAAAGTTCAAATGTTAATCATAAGTAGAAAATTGATCATATGATTAAACATACGTTCATTAAATGAGGAAGTGTGTGTGTGTGTGTGTGTGTGTGTGTGTGTGTGTGTGTGTGTGTGTGTGTGTGTGTGTGTGTGTGTGTGTGTGTGTGTGTTTGTGCAAAATGGCATTTAGGTATGTTTGTATAAGTAAATGCATTTATTATTCAGTTATTCAGTTTTTATTTCAGAGCAAGGATTGTTTTATTTTTTCTTTACGAAGCAAATTTCATAATTTATGAAGAGTTATAATAGGATAGTTATAATTTATATTTACTTTTTTTTGATTTAGGCTTTTTGTTTTTATTAAAATTTCAAACAAAATTTTAATGTTCCAGCCAATCATTCTTTAATAATTTTTGCAGTGCCAACATATGGGGTATGGCTTAAGTTGGGGAGCTTTTCATTCACTGTATATCTTTAAAATTTATTGGAACTGTTTCATTTTTGTCCAAACAATAATTGAATCCTATTCATTACATTTAATAAAAGTTAATAAAATTCAATTTAATAATTTTATCTCTACTACTTTATAAACTTACCAAGATTATTTTAGTTATATACTTGATATAAAGTAATTACAAGTTTTTTTAAAATGTCAGTAATCTCAACATTATTTATTTAACACATTCATAATATAAAATAGCTCAGTTTTTTTTTCAAAAAAATAAATTTTAAACCAACACAATTTTAGTAACTTAAAGTGTTAACAGTGACATAACAACAATACAATGTTATGTCAATTTTCCATATTTCAGTATTATAACACATGCTAAATACATACAAAGAATATTGAATATCCTTATAAAACTCATTTCTAGAAGAGATTTATTAACAATAACAAAAACATTGCCAAGAATGGATCAAAACTATTTTATAAATATTTGATAAAAATTAATTTAGTACTCAATAACTCGTAGTTCAGCTGTAAAATATTACTGTATTATACAGAACACAGAAACTGAAATGGATAAGTTGATTTCAGAGACCTAAAAACTCAAGTATGTACTTTTAACTACAAGATTAAACTATTGTATCTATTGTAGTTTTAACTGGAAGACAAGTTTTAACTACCAACTCCAGTATAAAACATCAATATGAGTTTATTAAAAAAAAAACATGTTCCCAAAAATATATTGCATTTATTTACCCTGTTTTTCCTGGGTCTTCACCGCTATGTCTCTTTGTATGAATTGTTCCCTTTTCTACTGCCAGGTCTGGTCTGCTTGCTGAATCCATTTGTCCAGGTCCAGGATCAGAATGGCTTGATGCTTTACGCATACTTGTCAGACGATAAAAAGGTGGAGTTTCTGTACGTTCAATTAAACAATTTAATGTTTCCACAGTTTGTAGCTCAATCATCATTTCATCGAGAAGACGGTCAGGCCTAGCTCGAGCTACATACAAAACTACTCGTTTAGCCTGAAAGAATGTTTTTAAATCATTCATAAACTTCAAACATAATTTATTGAATGCTATCTTACTACGAAAATTGTAAAACCCTGATTATTCTGGACTATGAGGAGAGGAAGACTAAAGATAATATAAAAACATGGTTAAACCGCTGGTAACAAAATAATGTTCATAATGTTCACTCCATTCAGCGCAATTACACTCCATATTTGATGGTCACCTGGCTAAAATGTTTCTTGTCCATTGTACATATATATGTTCCTTTATAAATATTAAAAAAATGCTGTTGTACTACATACCCAGTCCCAGCCATCCCAAGTAATGAGAGCAATAACAGTTGGATTTATATCGTACAAGATTGATGTTTTAAATTTCTGTCATTTAAGTATAGATAAGTGTTCATTATCTTTAATATCAGTTGCATATAATTTCAATTTAACAACTCAATTTTCAGTAATATAATTGGACCAATATGAACCAATAATGAACACAGATTACTTTAAGTTTTCACTTTTGTAAGTCAATTCCCTGACAGTTGTACTTTTTCTGTTATTATTTTCAATATTCTATACTAAACTACAATTTAATTCTTACATTTTTCCTTTATTATTTTATCAAATAAAATTATTCTAATTTTAAGTTATTTACTGTTACTGTCATTGTCACTGGTGTCAAAACCTTATTATTTCAAACAAATAATACAAACCCCACACATACTTTTACTACTTTTAGGTTAATAAATATATTTTGTTTTAAATAACTTACCATATCTACTACTTATGTATAACTGGAAAGTATATGATAATATTACAGGCATACACTAGAATAGGTCATGTTATAAGTTTGAGTTTATTCTCTCTTTTTTAATATATTGTTACTTTTATTAATTAAATTGAATTTAGGATTAATTCAATTGATTATATTTATATTTTCCTGTATTCCACTGAGACTATAAACATTCCTTTCTTAAGGATACATTTTATAACCTGTTTCTTAGGCAACCTGCATTATTTATTTCTTAGGCCTAAATATGATGTAAGATAAGTGAGAAAGCAGCATAAGATTATGTGTTCCTTTAATGTACCGTACCCTAGTTTCATAGTTTGCTGCCAATGGTGCTGCGAAAAGGGAGCCTACAATACAAACTAGCTTTAACATAAAAGCTTTATTAAAATTATTAAATCTTAAATTTTTCCAAAAATTGTAGTGACATTTTTATTAATTGTTACTGACATATGTAATTTACAATTTGTAAAATTTAGTTCTTTTAGCTAAAAGAGTTTTTGAGATAATACAAAATTAATTAATTATGAAACTGTTCCACACAAACTATGTGACATTCCAGTAGCTTTTGTAAAGTGGGATGCATTTAGTACACTGGGATGGGATGCACTATATTTTTTCAAAAAATATATACATTGACAATATATTTTAAAAATACATAATACAGATCAGTAGTAGTAGACCAGTAATAGGATCAAATATTGTCACACAAACGTAACAATTAATTACATTCATCACAAATAAAATTAAATGATTTACTGAGTTGTTTTCTTTCCTCTCAACACCTGTGCTTTATGTTCAAACATACATTTGGTCAGCTCCGATGATTATTCTGCCATCTGGCTGATTCATTTAAAAAAGTAGATTAACATAACAATTTTTCTGCTTGAATAGATTGCCTGTTCCTTCACCTATTTATCTTACATCATATATCACATCAACTGTACAATTTTAAATTACTCAAATTACTAATAGCCCTTTTTAAAGTACTTTGTCATATTGCCATTGTAATTATGGTACAAACTGATGTTCACTGAACCTCCAATATTACTTATAACTTTTTTCATGCCTTCCTGTCTTACATTCATGTACTGGACTTTACAGGTATTGTATTCTTTTCAAATTAATCCAAACAATTTTGAATCAAATTTTGTTTAATGATAAACATTTTAATACAAAAATAAACTTTAAGATTCTTATTCCTGTGATTTGAAATATAATTAATCTGCCCCCAGATCATTAAGATTGAGGGTTAAAACTGTAAAGTAAAATAAGAAAAATTGGTAGAAGCTCTAAAGTAAATATGAAAATAGTGACAACATTGTTAAAAAAATTATAATTGTGACTTACAAAAGGTAAAAGTTCATAAGGAGCCATTCCAGAGATTATAAGTAAATAACGTATAATGACTTTTAAATTATTAGGCCAACAAGAACACAAGGTTGCCCACATTTCTTCACTTTCTTTTGGGTGTTCGTCTGCAAACTGAAAATAAAATGATTATATTAGTATTATTGAATTATTATTTCTATAAAACCTTAATTAATTTTAACCTTTATTATTTCTAAGTTGCTAAATAAAAATCTTTTTCATATTTATTTTTCTCAAACCTTTACAAGAAAAACAAAAAATATATCTAAAATCAATTTATTACATTTAATTTTATATATTTTGAAAAACGGTGCTATTTTATAATATAACAATTGATTTTATAACTAAAAAGTGACATTATAAGCATTAATGAACCGTTCATTAGCTCATGTTTAAAATTACAAATAACACACAGTAAAACCTCTCATTTCAAGTCCTCTAATAACCAAACCCTCTAAAAACTGGACCAAATTTATATATAATTTTTTTCGGGTAATTTTAAGTTGAAAGCAGAATATTAAGGAACGAAGGTTTTTTTTTCATATGTCAAGGTTTTTTGTTATTCATTCATATGAGGACACACTTTGTCTCATTCCTACATTTATCTGATGAATTAATTAGTATTACATCTTGCTGGTGGCATATTGGTGACTAGTAGTGTGTTTTAGAGTTAGTTTTTATTTATTTTGGAGTCATATTTTTGATTTTAGGAACAAGTTGTGTTTATTTAGGCAATATGTTTTTATTAAATTTTGTTTCAATTAAAAAATAGTTGAAAAAATGAAAAAGTAAAGGTGATAATGGAAGAAAATCTTTTGTAATAAAACTGTTAGATTAAATAGTAATTACTGAAAGTGAATTTTAAATAAAGTATGTTAAAAAAGATTATTATTGTTTATTTTTTCTTAAATAAATCAACACTAAATTTGATTACATCAAAGTGCTGTCAGTACTAAAATGAAATCCACGTTCATGCATATATTGCAAGTTGCTTTTTGCAGGCTCTTCATGTGACAACAATGCCTACAAATGCTAACACACTTTACAATTAATTTTGTTACCACATTCTAGTTTTATTTAAAGGTAATCTCTGATATTTACTTCTCTTCATTACTATACACCGCATGATATAAAAATAATATTACAAAATTAAAATATAAAAGAATATATGAAATTTTTACTGTATATAATTTAATGTATATCAACTTCATCACATTTTTTTAAAACTTTATTCGAAGATAAGATATTAAAACCTTGAATTAACAATCAACAACATTTTGGTCAATGAATTCAGCCTACCAACACATTAGGCTCTAAAAATATTATTGTGATAAAACTGATATAAAAATTATTTTTTTAAAAAAAAACGTCACCTTTGCTGTAATATAGAAGAGATTATTTAGTACCATCTCTGTAGCTTCAACAGAACCCCACCCTTCTCTACGAGTTCCAGATCGAGTTAAGTCATTTGCGTAGTACTGAAATTAATAAATGTTAAAATAATAAGTCAAACCTGAAAGACAAAGTCAAACACACACACACACACTATATATATATATATATATATATATATATATATATATATATATATATATATACATATTATTTCAAAATGAGAGTATTAAAATATATGGCTTCCAAAATCTACTGTTTTAATCCACCAAACCTTAGCCTCTGGCCACTTCATGGCTTCTAATAACTCATTCCATTCTCTAAGCTTATACTTGTATAATATGACCAGTAAAGAAGTTATTAATTTAAAAACAATTAATTAACTACAATAATCACCTTAGTTGTTTGTATTCCCATTTGTACAAAGTATACATGCATACATACATACATATATATATATATATATATATATATATATATATATATATATATATATATATATATATATATATATATATATACATATAAAATGTTATTGACTGAACAACTATAGGTGCTAAATCAGTTGTTTAGATCAACATTTTTCCAATATGTGTTACCACTGCACAAAAATGTTTCCTTTGTATATTAGGGACCTTCTACTTCCTATTTTTTTGGTAGCTATGAACTAGATCAGAATTTACAAACACTTACAAAAACTCTTGCAAGGGTTATCAGTGATTGAAGTCCTGAAATAAACATAGTTATATTGCAAATAAATTAAGTTATGTTAATTAATTCAGCATCTCAAAATATGTAGGTACCATACTTTATTATCTATCATAACATATAAAGCAAAAAATCTGTACTTTTGGATATTCAAAATCTTGAATTAACTCAAACTAATTGTCTCAGTGAGCTGGTTCAAAATAAATTAAAACTATAGATGTAGCTTTTATAATAAATGTCGAAATGGTGTCCCAGTAAGAAAATTCTTAGGAACTGTCCTCTTTTTTTATTCATGCTGGCTAAACAGTTGTTCCAATCTAAGAGTTCAATATTTTAGTGAATAAATGAGCTATTGGAGCAGCCGTCATGGTATGGTAAGATGGCTGTGCATCGATCCTTTGAGGGTCATAAAAATTTATATATATATATGTATGTGTGTGTGTGTGTGTGTGTGTGTGTGTGTGTGTGTGTGTGTGTGTGTGTGTGTGTGTGTGTGTGTGTGTGTGTGTGTGTGTGTGTGTGTGTGTGTGTGTGCGCGTGCATGCATGTGTTTTAGCACTTTCACATTCACAATGTTTTAGTCTTATTTGATTCAAAATAGGAAAAAAATGATTTTGGTAATAGCTTGGACCAGTTTGTTCAAAAGTTTCAAAATGGCAGACATTAAAAATCTTTAACAATTCATAACTTTTTTTCTTAAATGTTTTGAAAATCTGATTTCACCATTGTAATCAGCGATAAAAACTGTAAAAATTAATACAGTTAATATTATGATGGCCAGAGTTCATTTTCGTTTCCAATGTAATTTGACCATTTTAAATTAAGATATATGCAGATTTTAGTGCTGATTATGATGGTGAAATCAGAATTTCAAAAAGATTGACATTTTTTTGAAATTCGCTTCTACCATATCAGTGAGGCAGCTGAGTGCTGCAATTATGTTCTACAGTTTTCAAGTAAAAGGTAAAATTTATAATGCAGAAAAGCACAGGTATTCAGCTAGTATTTAATAAAATAACAACAATTCAAAAACTTTGCTCCTTTTAAAGCAAATAATTTTTGTTTATTAGTGACAGATATTTAAATATTTCAAATAGTTATTTGGTTAATTACGGGTTTTTATTAGGTAAATTATTATTAAATTACAGTACCATTATATAATAATTAATGTAGTACAATTGTTGCTAGTATTTTGTTTTAGAGGCCATTCAGATAGTATATGTTGTTTGTTTTGAAGATCTAATGTTAAAAAGAGCAATTTTTTATTTTATTTTATTACTTTTTTGTGTGAAGTAGTAAGAATTTATACTTCCTATAATATTTATTAACAATTTAAAACAAGAAAAAAACTGTTAATAAATTTCATTAGGTAGACAGTTTAAAGAAATGATTTTTTGAAATGATATTATTTATTAGTAAAAATTAAAACAGTGATAAGTTGACTTCAAAAAGTATTAATTAGTTAAAACAATGTGAAGTGGATCGACAGCGGAAAATGTTTTACAACTAACGTTGTTTTTTATGGTTGAAAAAATTAATACATAATACAGTATGTTTCTGTGTTCTTTCATATATATATATATATATATATATATATATATATATATATATATATATATATATATATATATATATATATATATAAAGTAAAAAAATGCTAAATTAAAATAACTGTAATTCAAATTTTAAATACCAGTACTTAAAGATTATGAGCAAAGTGATCTAACCTAAAACACAAGACTCTTTGATCACAAACCTGAAAATAAGAGAGAGGATTGCCTGGGGGTACATTGGGATCCACAAGCTCCATATTGTGTAACCATGGCAATAAATATTGCAAGAGCAGTTGTCTCACTTCAGGCCGAGCAGTTTGGAATCGATGAGTTATTTCTGTAAAACATCAAACATTCAGATAACATGAAGAAATCACAGTAATTATTAAAATTAATGTGAATAAGTAACATTTAGCCTGTATTGTACATGTTAGCAGATGTAGGGCCTATTTCATTACTATTAGAAGAAGCATTGTAATTTCTTAATCACATTTAATAAAAGTAAACGAATTTATTCACGATGTATTTTATAACGAGATACTGAATTTATTCACGATGTATTTTATAACGAGATACTGAATTTATTCACGATGTATTTTATAACGAGATACTGAATTTATTCACGATGTATTTTATAACGAGATACCGAAAACAATTAAATTTCGCTGAAAAATAATTTTTTTTTGACAGAAAAACAATTCACAAAAATTTCTCAATTTAAATTAAATAACTAAAGTGATTAAAGTATGAGTAAAGTATAGATTGCTACTATCTATCTAAAAAAAATCAAATCAGGCAGCTGGTAAACACACTTGATAGCAGTTAGTGTTCAATTTCTAAACCACATCTTATTTTACTTAAAATTAGGAACATTAAATTAAGTTATGTATCTTTAAATGTACAGTATGTAGAGTATATATTGAATTTTTTTAGACAATTGCAATACTATTTCTCTATACAAAGCTGCAGATCTATTTAATTACTATTACAAGAAGCATTGTAATTTATTAATCATATTTAGGAAAAAGCAAACAAACTATATATACATTTATTCATATGGCATTTTATATATAAAAAAAAAATCACTGAAAAATAATTTTTATTGACAGAAAAAACAATTATGCAAAAACTATTTTGTTTTTTGCACACAGTTTTCTCACGTTAAATTAAATAATTGAAGGAATTACATGAAGCAAAACATTACAGTTGGCTCTCAATGGAACATTACTGTTCAAGTCCTAACACATTTTAGTTGAAAGGGTTGGGGGGAGAACAATGCCAAGCATCATTATTAATGTTGAGAAATTCGCTTATTAAAGTTCTTTTAAACTTTAATAAGTTAAGTTTTAAAAACTTAAATAATATGTAACAAAATTGTACTTATGAAGTGCACAGAATTAAAGGTTAGGTATTTATTAATAACTGTGAACTGTTAAGAAATCAATATAAGTATTTCTAAAACTTCTATAATTTAAAAAAAAATACATCTAAAATGATACTTGGTACTATCCCCAATCCATTCAATTCACTTGTGCTAAATATATTGTAATTAGAGTAAAAATTTATAAATAATTAGAGAAAATTCAATTTCTGTAATGGATTTTGGGATATTATTTTGAATTTCTCAAATGATACTCCAGCAAAAACATTTACTGTTACAATATTTAAACTAAACTCCAAACTAATAAATTTTTAACACAATTAGTTATTACATTGAATAACCATGATGAGCAGCCCTCTTCATTAGAGTACATCTGATGATATGATCATTTTTTTTATGTTGGGGTGTCTGTCCATCTGTAAATTTCTGCATGTGCGCACATTGCTGGATACTAAATTAAATGACTTATTTGAATAAAATTCTGCAAGGTATCTTTTTATCCACATTTAAGAATTTATTGAATTTTTCAAAAAGTTTGTTATGGAAAAAAACTAAAAATTAACAAAATCTGGATTTTTTCAAATGGACTTAAATATTACTTAAAATCTAAAGGTAGTTCTTAAATATCGAAATTTGGAACAATTTCTCAACATTATCTTGTAAAATTTTCTTGAAAATTTTGGTAAAAATATAAAGATACATAACTTGAAAACAGATTTCAGTAAAAAAGTGGTTTTTACCCATCTATATGTCTGTCTCTGATGTGCCCATGCAGGTATCTTAGACTGAAAACTAAACTAATTGAATAACTTATTTTGATGGAATTTGACATGCATGAATACTTTAACAATTACGAACAAATTTTGCTCAAATGTAGTCTACAAGTATTTACAAAAAACGTAATGGTTACAACATCTCAAAAAAATTTAATTTGAAAACTGCTGATAATAAAAGAATTAAAAAACTTCTATAAGTAGCTTTACCATATTTTGTTAAAATGTTGGTAATTTACAAAGATAAATAAAGCAGTGCAAGAAATTTGAAATACTATAAATTTAAAAAGTAAGTTGAAAAAACCAAAACATAAACCCTTTCAAATTATTATAACACAGTCACCGGACCACATATTCAAATGATTAGGATTATATACCTATTCTTCCCGTCAGTGGTCTATCAACTCACCTCATAAAGGCTACCGCGGTTTCGAAACTCTATAGTTTCATCTTCAGGCCATACAAAATGTTAAATCCCTCTGTCGAGGTCTTCACAAAGTCAAACAAAACATTAAAACATACATCACAAACACTAAGCACAATTACACATTTAAAATATTCATCATGAAATTCGGCTTGGCCAAGCTACACACGCGACTCGTACGTCGTTACATTCCGGACGTCGTTACACAGGTTAATTTCACTCCCTATAGACAAAGGAAGCTATGGAAATGAAGTTAACATCATTAACATAGCTATTTCTAATGGATATAAAAGCTCAATTGTTGATAGGCTTATTGCCAAACACAAAAACAAAAATAAAAATATCGTTCCTGATAAAAAAACATACATCTCCACGGAATATGGTTCAACTTTAAGCTACACCCTAAAAAAAGAATTAGCCAAAGAAAATATAAATGTTTCTTTCAGAACAAGTAATAAGTTGTCAACATTATTAAAAAGCCAGTTGCAAATAAAATAAAATAGAGACAACTTTGAAAAAACTGGCATATACAAAATGAAATGTAGTGATTGCTTAAGCTTCTATATCGGTCAGACATCTCGCTCTTTTAAGAAAAGATTTAAAGAGCACATACCCAGAAGTGCATTATCGACAAACTCGGTTTTCGCAGAACATCTTATGGACAAAAACCAAAGATTTGAAGACATCCATACCAACATGGAAATATTACATTTATGTCATAAAAGTAGTTATATGGATGCGATTGAAGAGTTTGTGATTTACAAGAGCAAAAAATCAGACCCCTAGAACATCCTCAATGAAAAACTTTCATTTAAATCAAATTTAATATATGACATGGCTCTAAGGATAAGTGATTTGAGCAACAAAAACCAATAGACGCACCGTAACTGAAAACAACGACGGGCGCGCTACTAATGATGGAGACTCCGCAGTCCGGAATGTAACGACGTACGAGTCGCGTGTGTAGGTTGGCCAAGCCGAATTTCATGATGAATATTTTAAATGTGTAATTGTGCTTAGTGAGAAAAAAAGAAAGGCAGTCCGGAATGTAACGACATACGAGTCGCGTGTGTAGCTTGGCCAAGCCGAATTTCATGATGAATATTTTTAATGTGTAATTGTGCTTAGTGTTTGTGATGTATGTTTTAATGTTTTGTTTGACTTTGTGACGACATCAACAGAGGGATTTAACATTTTGTATGGCCTGAAAATGAAACTATAGAGTTTCGAAACCGCGGTAGCCTTTATGAGGTGAGTTGATAGACCACAGACGAGAAGAATAGGTATATAATCCTAATCCTTTCAAATTAGGTTTGTTTTTTCAATTTATTCTTGAACCATAAGTCTTAAAATTATTTTATTTAAAATTGGTACACTGTTATAATTCTTTATATATATATGCATAAAAATTTGAGCGAAATCTGATGAACTAATTTTGAAAAATTAGTTCATGAGATAATAGAAGAAAAATTCACTTTACAATTTACGAATTATTTTTTTATTTTACAAATTACTGTAAAATTTGTGTAATGTTTTAGTACAATTTCATACCTTATAAACTGCCTTGAAATATTAATTTTGAAACTGACTTTGAAATTTCAAAGGGAAAGACACCAGCTTTTAATTATTTAAAAAAAATATCACTTAATTTAAAATACATATTTGGTTGAACTATAATATTCCAAATGTAAAAACAGCTCAACATAGTCAATAAAATTAACTAAAACTACATTACAAAGTAAACTTGACATTTCATTAAACTAAACTGAAATAAAGTCAACTTATTAATTTATGTTTTTTTTTAAAGCAATTATTTTTAATTATATACAATTGTAATCAACAATACAGTTATAAAATTCATTGCAGTATCCAAACCACTCATTGGTAATTCCAATAATTGTATAATAATAATAATAAAAGGATATAATACTTGAGTGAGTACTGATGGAAGTATAGACTTCGGAAATGTGTCCTGATTTAACATTAAATGAAGTCACAAATTTATTATTATTATTAAATTACTGAAACATATATTATAGTTTCCTTTTTAAAATAGTTACCAAAATTATTAACTACAGCAATATTATTAAATTAATTAATATTAACTACAGCAAATTGGAAGCACAAATGCACAAATATTGAATACTGTATGCCTAAAGCCCTGTGCTAATGGTAATAAAGCCTCTATTGCCTGAGAGATCATCATTTGTAGTGCAATTAATTATTATGATATAGTCAATTAATTATAAAAGCATAAACGGTACGTCAAGTTTAATTAAAATTTAGTGCCAACAACTTTTGATCTATTAAAGAAGTATTCTGTATTATAAGGTGTTCAATATAAATTCTTGAAAATTATTATTATTATTATTATTATTATTATTATTATTATTATTATTGTTATTATTCTTCTTTATTTGTTTCACCCAACTTTGAGGTACACCAAATCAATCACTTCTCAATGCTCTGTGCCTTCCTCGTAGCCCAGTATTGCTTCATACGTTGTGATCTTGCTTGTCTTTCTTCGTCAGAGATTTGGATCGTTCGCTTGGATTTGACTTTGCCTTGGAACCGTTGCTTCTTGTCCTTGGTTATTGTTTTGGCTGTTCTGTCCATGAGCATAGTGTCAGTGATCTGCAGTTCTGTTATGTCTTTCTCCGTTTCTCTAAACCAAAGTGGTTTGGCTCTTCTACTGCGAAAGTAGTCAAATATTTTTTTTGGTTAGTCTATTTTTGTCCACTCGGAGGATGTGCCCATAAAAATCAATTCTCGTTTTTCTTATTGTGTCTGATAGTGTTTCAGTTTTTTGGTAAAGAGTTTCATTACTGATGTGGAGTAATTGGTTGTTACGGAATTTGGGGCCTAAGATTTTTCGTAATATCTTTCTTTCTTTGACCTCCAGCCTTTCAAGTGGACCCTGGGTTGCGAGAGATAATGTTTCAGCTGCATATAAGGCTTCTGGTTTAATTACAGTATGATAATGCCTTATCTTTGTATTCCAGGAGAGTGACTTCTTGTTGTATGTGTCCTTGGTAAGTTGGAAGGCTAATTCAACTTTATTTCTCCTAGATTCCATAGCTTTTTTCTCTAGAGCATTCCAGCTGATCCATTCCCCAAGATATTTGAATTCTTTCACTATCTCAATGTATTGTTCTCCCACTTGAAGCTTTTTTGGTGGTTTTTGTATGTTTGTCAATATTTTAGTCTTTTCAAATGAAACTTTAAGTCCCATTTTTAACGCTTGCTTCTGGAGTTTAAGAGTCTGTTCCTTAGCTTCTTCCAATGTCTCAGCTAGTAAGGCCATGTCATCCGCAAAAGCCAAACAATTGTTATTATTATTACATTATTTCTGCTTTTTTCTTATCCATACCATCATAACTGAATAAAAAAAAAAACAAAACAAAAACAGCTGACTCTGAAATACTGTTATTGTTATAGTATGAACAGTATTATTCATTAATTAATTCCAGCCATTATTCATTAATTAATTCAAGCTTAATAAAAACAGATTATAATTTTATACTTCAGTAGCTTTTAATTTACAGGATTATCTATAATAAATAAAACTCTCTTGCAAATTAGTGGACACATTTAGAACAAACTTTATATGTTATGTGATTATGTTAATGTGTGTTATAATCTGAAGCAATAAGTAACATGAATGCACTGGTTCATCACATTAAATTATATTTATTTCATTAGCAAATATCCATTGGAAAATTAGCTATTGCAGTGACCATCATTGTAAAATTCAGATCTTGATCTCTAGGTCACTTTATTAAGAAGTCGTTAATATTTGTTGTAGGATATATATATGTGGGTGGGTGAGAAAGAAATTGAATAAATTTTGTTTTTATTAAGAGATAAAATGAACCATCTCTCTCTTTCACTTAAACCCTTGAAAAAAATGTAAAATACAATATTAAAAATAAAATAATAATATAGTAATTATTCTCAATTAATGTAGTCTTCATACTAAAATAATAATAACGATAAAAAATAAAAAAACTCTTAAAGCAAACTAAATATGAAATGCAATTAAAAAACTGTTGAAAAAGCAAAAATATATTCACACAACAAACAGAATAAATGTCAAGTGTATTTATTCAATAACACCTGAAAGCAGATACATGTTATTGAACAAGTAATATGACTTTAACAGAAGATTAGAGACCGGATTCTAATAATGGGAACTGATCAGATAGCCAAACAATACATAATTTCTAGACCCTTTTGATGTCAAGATGACTTTGGAGAGGAAGATTGTGTGTTGGGAAACTCTGGAGTCTTAGTAATATATGCAGATGGATCCAAGACAAAGACAGACACTAGTGCTGGGGTGTAATGCCTGAGACCAAGAGTAAAGAAAGCTGTTGGCCTGGGACAGTACGCAACAGTAATCCAGATTGAAGTAACGACCATTAATGACTGTGCTCAGGAGAATTTGAAACATACCTTCAAGCTCATATCCATATTTATACAGATAGTCAGGTAGCAATCAAAGCACTTATAGGTCCTACAATTCGGTCCAGGAGACTACACTAAGATCTCAGGAGAACCTCAATTCTTTGTCCCTGGGAAACTAGGTTACTCTTCATTGGATTTGGGGGCATCAGGTTGTTCAGGGTAATAAGGAGGCAGACTGAATAGCTGGACTAGGATCTGCACCTGAGTTTATAGAACCCGAGCCAAGCTTTAGGGGTCTCTTTATAATTTGCCAGGACTGCTAGCAATAGGTGGATTAAGAAGCAACATCAGGTAAGACAATATAACCTTCATGGGCATTCCTATACCAAGCACCTATTGGGTAAGGTTCCTTATGGAGGACTTAAAGTGGCGACAGACATCTTGGGCAGAATACAACCTAGCAAAATCATGGGGAACATTATTAGGCACTGTGGTCTGGGGGTGCACATGAACAGGGTAGGTATGTACAATGGAGAAAACATCAGGCATGATGGGATAAACATCATGGGCAATCCTGCAGCAAGCGTTTCTTGGGTAAGGTTCCTCATGAAGGACTTAGAGAGTGGCAGACGTCTTGGATGGAGCAGAACTCAGGAAATCATGGGACTCATTACTCGACATTGTGGTCTGAGGGTGCATATGAACAGGATATATATGTACCATGGAGAAACCATGTGTAGGTTATGCAGTAAAGAGGAGGAAACTGTATAACAGACAATTTATGACTGTGAGCATATTGCTAGCAGGAGGCTAAAGGTTTCTGTTTCTAGGATCCTACGGGCCTCCAGCAGGACTAGCTAGTCAGTGGATTGTTGGAACTTACTTACTAGGACACCAACCTGCTGAACTAGTACTTAAGAGGTTTAATTGCATGATAGGTCTGTCAATGGCAATGGCTAAAGTTTTATAATCCCTTCATCTAGTACATAATCTAATATAATCTAACCAGAAAAGGAGATAGCCAGTGCATATATAGCAGCTCCAAAAGTGAAAAGAAAAACCACCCTACCGATTTTCAACAGGTAACCTAAACCATCGTCTACAAGGAGGTATTCCAGGAACGGGAACAGAAGAGGACCATCCAAAGGACGTCAAAGGGAATTCAAAGCAACCGATTTTTGGTGAGCAGCAACACCAATCACTCCCAGGAAATGGTTCCAGGACCAAAGACACTAACTGTTGATCAAGGACAAAGGTCTAGAGTTACTGTTATACAAAGTACCAATTTACAATATTCTAACTTCAATAAGCACTTATTCAAATTAGATATAAATTTTACTTTAAAATTTTGAATTAATAATTTTCACACAAATTTTAAACCAAAATTGCAATAAATTATTCCTGGCAAAGAAATAGTTAATCAGAAGCTGTAAAGGTATTGGTTGTGATTGATTGGTCTGGCTCTTTCAAAACAGGTGTTATATTTATAATAGATGTGGTTAGAAATAAAACAAGATATTTAAATCATTAATTGCACATTTTAAATATTTCAATAATATAAGAGTCAGTTATCATTAGAAAGGGTTTTCTATACTTAAATATGCATACTCTATTTTAATTTTTTAAAATTTAAATAGCAATTATAAATGTAAAATTTTATCAGATAAAAAGATAAGGGTAGACAAAGTTAAGACGGGTTATAACTACGTGCTCCTAATAGCATTTTCTAATATGTATCATTAAAAATAATCCAAGATAATTATACACATTTTTCAATAACTAAAAACAAGAAGTTTATATTATTACAAAAAATAAAATACAAATTACGTAATTTAAAAATTTAAAAGTGAAATAATTGAGAATTTATAAAATAAAGTGAAATCTAAATATTGAAATCTGTAATTAACATCATCTCAGAAAAAAAATTATATACTGGTACAAAGTTCATAAGACTTCATGGCAGCACAGTAGCCATACATAATTAATTGAATGAGAACTAAGCTTTCAAAAGACATGACCCAAAGCAGAGTCTTAAAATTAAATAAATAATTAATCAGATTTATCCAGAAACCAAGTTTTCTGAAGTTCCAAAGGCAACTTCTGAATTTTACAACCTTGTTAAGGCTATATAACTACAAGGGATTAGGTTAATATCCTAAGTAAGGTACATCACACCGAGTGTCGGTAATTAAAGATTCTTGACAACAGGGAAAAAGAAGGTGGAACTAGTAAGATCCTAAAGAATAACAGACTACGAGTGGAACAAAAACTGCTAAAACAGTGTTCACGACAAGGTAGGTCCTTGAGGAGTTTAGAAAATTTATTTTAAGCTTAATTGCAATTGTGGTTGTTAAAATTTTCTTTCAGCGGTCACACACAGGAGTAGGCAGGGATTTTTGATAGCGTTAGGCTAAGACCAGTTGGTCACCAAATACAGTGGGAGCAGAATACGCATTCAAATCCTAACCTATTATTTTTAATGTAAGTACTACTACTGAAAGCATAACAGAGCTGAGTGGAGTCAAACAATGTTGTTGATCTCAGCTCTGTGCAGCTTTGATTCTGTTTATGCTCAGTTTTGAAGCTGACTCCATTTCCACCACCACGCTCACTATGGCTCCAAACTTATTATTTCTCTTTACCTACGTTAACGCTGTCTAGTTACAGTTTTTAAACATAGTAATTTCCTAGAATTTGTTACATTAGACCTAAACATTTAGATTTAAAAGATACAAATGCATTCTTTAAACTGACTGAACTCCGCTTCTTGTTGCTGTTCATCTTTATTCAGCTCTGCTCAGTGCAACTCTGCTCTGTATTTGGAAGCCGTCAGACCTAAGAGACTGCCCTTTGAAAAATAGCGCCCTAAAGTGGGACCAACAACGCCAATGAAGAACAGCATCCCAGAGGGCTGCTTTTGAAGTTGTGTTTGTGTGTGTGATATGTTTGTGTGCATATGCACATGCACATGCACATACGTAAATATGGTTTACACAGTTGGCTCATATCAATTGGAAAAAAGTATTATTATTTCTACTCTATTCTCATTGATGAAAATTGTAACTGGTAGGCCCGTAAACCTTTCGCAGATAATGGGAAAAACAAATGAATAATATACGAGTACAATGTACAAGAAGCTGAATAGTGTTGTAGGACCTCTTTGTAAACAATGTTCGAAGTAACATATAAAACATAACTTTAAGAGGCAATCATAACTTTCATTGTTGGTACATGAATGAAAAGGAAAAGAGGTTAGGACTTTTTTTATGAAATCACTACCTGTATTTGAACATAAAATACATGAATTATATAAAAAAATAATTGAAATTGTACTACTGGTTGGTATTTAATTATTTTAATACACTAACCTTTAATTCAATACTTGAATTTTAAGATTACTATACACACTTCCCTAAGTAAATTCGTTGAAGACCATGTAGGCATACTACTTGGTCAATACGAACTTCTAGTAAAATAGACATTATAGTTATACTTAATGTTTGTATGACCTGTTAATAAAGCAATGCCATTCATTATGTTTATGTTATTTAATACAAAAAGCCTTATGTGTTTTATTTTCGTATTTAAATCAATTCTTTTTAAGGCAAAAAGCACTTTGAGGCTATTATTGCCTCCCTAAATGTAAGTGTGAGTGTAAAGTGTTAAAGTCATAAGTGTAGTGTTGTAAGTGTGTGTGTTAGACTCGGGTACTGCGAGGGATGTCTAAATCCTCTCAATAGGTGCACCGTCCTGCGGGTATTTAAATCTATAACCAATAAAATAAATAACTGAATTCTTATATTGTATTTTTATTTACATGTTTAGAAATGGAACCTACTGCAACTGGTTTTTATACATACATAAAGTAGGCTATAGTATTTACTGTTTACTAAAACAGAGTATTTTATTTAATAATAATATTTATGTATTATAACTGGCCTGGATTCTACTTTCAAAACTGATTCAGTCAATAATTACTTAAGTCTTGGATACAGTAATAATTTAAATATTAATTTCCACAATTTTTTTTTAACAATCAGCTGTGTTGGTAACACATAATTATTTGTCACCTATGCCTGCATTGTGCTGTATTCTCATGGGACACATTATATTGTTCTTAGAATTTTGTTTACAAAGTTTTTATATGTTTAAGTTGGTTTTATTTTAATTGAAAAACCTTAAAATGGAATACTTGAATGAGGCATGCTTATTTTCGTACATAACCGATCGGAATGCTTAGCAAAATATACCTGAAAGATAACAATTAATTAGGATGATATGAATATCTGTACAAAATTGGTATTACCTTAATTAAATACCTTACGACATACTAATTATTAGTTTTTAATATTATATAAGTTAAAACAAAAAAGAGAAAACAATGGAATATGTTTCATAAAAATTAGAACATTTGGTCATGAAACAACAAAATAAAATCTTAAAGTTCAGAACAAAATATTACCGCACTGAATAAATTTCTACTTTGAAATGGAAGATGTGGTACAAATATAACATCAAATTAGAAAAAATTAAAGAATAATAAGATTGTTCATTCCAAAAAAGTTAATTGTAGCACAAATTAACTTTAATATTGTTTTAATATGTAACAGCTTAAGTTAAAAAAAACTATGCATTAAAAATCACATTGTTGTCAGCACGACAATTATGTTTTCATCCACCACTAAACAGATACTGTCTTACACAAAGTAAAGCACTTCCCATGTAACCCAATACACTATGACGTGTACGGCGGTAAATTGGTAAAGAAAACACAATGCAATTTGCAGTACACCCTATTACCATTCTCCAATATCGTCATGAAACATGGGCTAAATAAGGCAGCTGCAGTAGTTGCTATGGTTACGGCAGGCGCTGATCCGTTAGAAAGCACTGCTTTGCTACAGTAAAACACGACCATGTGCATGAACTTTGTATTTGTTTAATTTAGAGTGTAATTAAAAGATATTTGAAAGAAATATTTTACATATCTTCCCTTAGTTCTTTTTTTATTACTTATGCTCATTGTACAGCATAAGCACTTCTATAAATTCTTTCTTTCAACATATATCATAATCGGCGTTCATATAATGGGTTTTACCATGATGGGAGCTCAAGAGCATATTTTCTAATGGAAATTAGTTAAAAATTTGTTCCAATACTTGACTAAAAATTACAAAATATATAAAGAGACACCGTATAGAAACTTACAATCATCACTTCTTTAACTATCAGCGCATGCACACGCACACAGTTTTCTTACGTTAGCACATTACGTTAAAATAAATGTCATTTCATAGTCACCTCATTTCATAACAGCTCGTAATAATTTACAAAAATTTTCACTCGTACACTTGCGAGTAAAGAACTGAAACACTTTGGTACTATAAACTTTCATGAAAACTGACAGGTAAGGTTCAGATATAAAAGCATTAAAATTATTTCGCAAAGTTCGCGGATCTTGGTTGTTTATTGCCGCTTCCGTTAAAAAACGTTAGCAATAATTTAAACATAAACACATTTCTAAATGGCAAAATATTTTTCGTACAGTTACAATCGGTTTTAAAGATGTAAAATGAGGTTTTCTCCCAAAAAGCAAGTCATATTCTAATTTTATAAATGATTTTAATTATTTCTATAAATAAAAACAATAAGAAACAGTCTTTAGAATTTTGTTATTGAATGTATATTTTATCATGCAAAAAGTTTGTATATTCTGTATATATCTATTTTTAAATAATGAACTTGTTTCTTTAATATGAGCCAGAGTCGGCGAACACCAAAATTTGATATTACCAATTTGTTAAATATGAATACGTGTATATTTACTTAAATTAAATACTTAAATTCTATACTATTGTATTGCAGAGGTTTGGAAACAAATTGGGATAAAAAATAATGTATTTCGTTTTAGCACTCATGACCATATAGATTTGAGACAACTACCAAAACAGTTGTCGTTTTTTGCATGTTCAGCGAAAGTTACAACTTCACCCTTGAATCTGCCATTGCAATAACTATTTATATTTAACAAAAATAACGTCCCAGAAAGTGCCACACTTTGGTAAACATCTAATTCATTAATTGTGCCGTTTATTTTGATTCCCTTTGTTCCACTTTTTTAAGTAAGAGAAACCACTGCAGGAATACACTCCTAACACCATCATGCAGATTTGGTAACAGAATGGAATGATCGAAGATTTTTATTACATTCCCAAATATACTAAAGTAATAATTTTATTACTTTCGTTTTTCCCAACGTAAAGAAGGAAATCTCTTTTTACCAGAAATGTTATTCTCTTTACAACTTTCTTTAATATTTTAGAAAGTGCCGATAGCATTATCTAAAACTGCGGATATCCATTTTGCCATGTTTAACCTTTTATTCAATATTTTTTATTGTTTAATTAATGTAGTTTTAGGACAACTATCACATCTTTAGTTAGATATATTTCAAAAGTGTGCAGTACTTAACGAGTTATGTGATGGTACGCATTGATCATTTTACATATCGTTTTTCTATTTGTAACTTTAAAGCTTTAAACCTTTGCTTTGAATGATAACAAGGAAGATTATACAGTAACACGTATTTTTACAATTAATAATTACTTATTGTAATTATCACTAAAATCCTTTTCATCTATTACATTTTACAGCATCATTTACCAGGTAAATATTGAATTTAATTAACTTCTAGTCAGTAGTGGGGTTACTCCTAGTAAGCTTAAAAGAACATAACTCACAAAATAAATAAATAAACAAGATATAAAATGGCTATGAGCACTACCACATAACTTCGCTAAGTGATAACTAAAGATAGGATGTACGCCCTGAAGTGTGTATTAACATCAGATTAATACCCGAAGATGGACGAGTTCATTGCAGACTGTGTGCAATATGTTTGCATAGAACTTTGACAAGACGAATGTGATAACGAAAGTTGACACTGCGTAAAGGCTGACTATGAATACTAACTATGCTATCGCTGTAATACCGAACTCTTTATAGAGCAATTAGGATGAACACTTACCAGAAAACATAGGCATAGTAAGCTCGGGATGTAGCTGAGCCAACTGACGGGACAGGTGCAGCTGAGAGCGGCAGTACGTTGTGGAGAGCAGCAGGTCCAGTGTGCCGCCGCGGCTTTTTTCTCCGCCATGACCTAAACACAAACAACGAATAATATAATAATAGTAAATTATTAGTGAATTAAAAAAAAATACTGTAATTATAGTTATGCAAGTTACAAACAAATAAAATAATTCGTTACGGTAAGAATACAAAGACTGAAAATTAATAAGATTTTACATATTAAGAACAAAATTAATATTTCATAGTATTGTAAGAATTATTTTTGTGCCGTTATTACAGATGGTGCAGTGAATTTAAAAATGAATAAAAAGTCGAGTCTACATATAAAAAAAACACCTTGGACCTACATGTAGAATCTTTCTCATTAGAACTTTAAGATAAATTTTCATTTAATAAAAAAATATGTTTTAAATATTACACAAACTTTCTCACATTCGTTAGTTATCTCTACAATTTTTTTAGTATTCTAAAATTTTGTTTTCATTTTTTGATCCGAAAAAGCTTAAAGATCAGATTTCAACAAAATCGATTCCAAAGTTTGAACAAATAAAAATTAATCGATTAGTTTTCGTCAATAACTCCTGTACCAGATTTTTGTGGGGATAGAGACTTAAACGTTTTGTTGAACGTTTCGCCAATTTTGTTCATACATAGCTTCTTAACTGTGTTTTTAGACAAAATAAATATGATAGTTTGTTTATTGTATATAAATAGGGATCTAAACGTTTTGTTGAACAATTTGCCAATTTTGTTTACCCTTAGCTTCTTAAATGTGTTTGTTTTTAGAATAAATAAATATGATAGTTTATTTTATAGAAATAGATATCTAAATGTTTTGTTAAACAATTTCCCAATTTTGTTTTGCCTTAACTTCCAAAATGGATTTGTTTGTAATTTAAATATATGTGATAAAGTTGCATATATTTTATTCAGTGATATTTTGTTATCTTAGCAAGTACGGTACGTTACAGATATATTAACTGAACCGTCATCACTTGTTTCGTAAAGGTAAAATATTACAATTTGCATGCTAGTTTTTAGTTTTTCAGAAATATTTTAGGACAAAATAATTTGGATTGTTTTATGGATGTCGCTTTGGGGTTAAGTAGCTTATCGAGTAATAAAATGTATTCCGACAAGGATTTTTACATCAACATGTAATTTTAATTGTACAATATGTATAGTTGTCAAATTTAGGTTACTTTAAATCCAAACAAAACGTATCGCTATGAAAAAAAAAACAGTTTTGGAAGCTATTGCCAAAAATTTGGAAAACTGTCCTAATTTCAAAACCGTTTAATCTGTTACAACTTCTAGCCTAGGAGGTGTATTTATGGTGAGGCTTCAAATAAATCAATAAATAGAAATTTAATAACAGACATAATACTTTGTAATTTTTACAAACAATATTTTATTATTCAACTATTGCCTGATGATGTATGACGAAGGAACACGTGCTGTCCAGCAGAAAAGAAATTAAAATTATATTAAAAACGTAAAATGCTAACTGATGTAGATTTTAATTCTGATCATGATGATGAAATTTGACTTTCAAAACAGTGCAAGAAAAAATATAATTGGAAAATTCGCTTCCATCACGTCATTGCACAGAAGAGTGCTGCGATTATTTTTTTTAATTATCAAGTGTTACGACATAATTATCAATGTTTTAGCCATAATTTACACACTTGTGAACAATAATATAGTGAAACAAAAAAATGTGTCACACACTATATTTGTAGGAATGTGAATGTTTGTATAAACAAAACTTTCCATGTGATACATAAGGTAAACGTTTTCTACAGATATTGTACGCGTTCTGTGAATAATAAATTTAATAATTAAATGGTTGAAATTAATTAAATGGCTGGGCAGTTAGGCCATTAAATTTCTCACTTTACATTACAAAGTTGTCCTATCTGTAAAGTTCACACGCAGCCTGTTATCAAATTTAGCCTGCTATAAGTACATTGGGCACAAGAGAAGGACAAACAAGCCTTCCTAATAATACCGCTTCTATAAATTGCTATTAAATATTTGCTTTCACTTCGATTCCTCTCTATAACATCGATATTTAGCTTTTACAACCTGACATCGTAGCCTTTTCGAATCACATGATTTACTTATTACTTTTTTTAAAAACTATATCGAACTCTGCTTTACTGATGGTTTTCATTTATGAGTTTTTTTGTTACTGCTCGAATTGGGTATACTTTGTCAAAATTTACAGGCATTTTTTAATAACTCAATAATTAGGGGACTAAAAGCGCTTAATACAAGTATATGTTTTTTCCATAAAAATGGTTATAATCGATGTAGATTTACTCGATGTACATATAAATTCAAAGACAATGGACAAATGCTTAACTTTTAGAATCAGCTCTATCAAAATGTTAAAAACATGTTATGTATGAAAATTCAAAATATGTACAATGAAGAAGAGAATTATGTTTTGTGAAGGGGAATAGTAAACAGTGATGGATGTTTATCGATTTCTTCACAAATGGTGGCTTTTATTTAATCATAAATTTTACAAAATTACAAAATTTGTTACACAAAAAGATATACAGTGTTTTCAGAGAAACTGAATCTTCCGCACTGTCATATTTTTAAATTTTCAGTTTGTATGTGAAACTTATAAACGCAAAAGTTTGGAACATGCTGACAAAAACTGTATGTTGGAATGTTTGTTTCATCTCACTCTGTTCTTTTTGTTTTATTTTACTGCTTTATAAAATCAAACTACAGCTGCAGGTGATAAGTTAGCCTCAGGAGCGTGTCAACTGCGGAAATTAATTACTTGAGCTGCTGTAGCACATGCGAAACACTGTCACCTGATTCAATTTCTGATTTTACGTCACTGTATTATGGGCATATTTAGTTATACTAATGTTACGGTTGTTTTGTAAATTTTTAATTAACAATTAAATGTTGCATATGTTTATCTGAGTATGAATACAGTTTTTAAAAATTTAAAATAAGAACGCAAAATATTCTTTGTGTTTCTCATTTATGTTTCCTTAAATAATATTTGAGTGAAATTTGGTAAACAGATTTAGAAATATTAGGTCAATTATCCAGGTTTTTATAACTCCCGGGCTGCATTTCTTTGGGCTAATGCGATTTACACTTTTTTTGTGGTTAGTTACGGAGTACATTTAAGAATGTAATTATGTTTGGTATTTTAAAGAATTTTCAATCAAAAATATCTTGAAAACTAAAAAACAATCATCCTTATTTGTCATCCTAAATCTACGTATCAGCCAGTTTAGGCTCTATCAATGTGCCAGATACACACAAGAAGATACATTCAAACAAATTAAAGATGAAAACGGGTTGCACCAACATTTAATTATTTCAAGAATTTGGTTGGGAAGCTATCGGTAAAAAACAGGATACAAGTAAAAGTACATTTCCGAAAAAAGCATAAATATTTTATGGTCGTTGATAACAATCACTGAATATAAACGTATACTGGAAGTACAGCCACCGTTATAAAAAAAGTTCGAAATAAAAAAAAATAGAAATTATCAATAGAGAAATTAGACAAGTACAATTACGAAAATACTGTAGTTGAACGCTCTGCCGCAAGCTGTCACTAGCAGCGAGTGCTAACTTATCTCTCAAAAGGGTCATTGTTCTAGCACGTTTTTGTTCATTGTCACAATACTTTTCATATGCTTTCAAAGTAAAAGTAAGCATTTTTCATATATCGCATGATATTTGATAGTGTATAAGAATATTAAAAACTCTTTAAAATTTAAAATACACATTTAAATAAAAAAAAAAATACACGTGTAAAATATAATAGCCTAATAATAATATTGTAACATGACTTTTCTTTTAAATGTATTTTACAGTATACGCTACGAATAAAAGCAGTTTATCAATAAAGCGGTGTACATTTTTACATTAGTAATTAGTAGATTTTAGAATTTCATTTTATTTTGAAAATTTCATAAAAGTCAAAAAAAGAGAGATGGATCTTACAACTCTTAAATCAAAAAAAGAAGTTTCACTTGGTTGTTTGTCAACATTCCATTTCTAGAGATCTTTTTTTTTTTGTTAACACATTTGTTTTACAAGTCCTTTTCTGGACAAACATTCTTAATGATACGAAAAAACGATTTTTATCAGATTTTGTGAAATGTAACCTACTAGCACTTATGAACCAATGTAATTTAAACGAAACGTATGGTTTGCTTTACCTCCTAAAGTCTGTTCAGAAGTTTTTTAAAAAACATAAATTTATCAAAATTCAATAGATTTTTCTCAAATTTTGGTCATACATTATAACATACTTAACTCAAAAAAATACGTGTAGCAAATTTCAATTCGAAACGTTTAATGCTGAAGAGAAAATGTCGTTTACTCACCACTGATTAATGTCCTCCACATATATTGTTTACAAATATTCTGAAATAACTGACCTGTATAACCTATAAATACTAGCGTCATCGCATCAATCAAGTTAATGGACATGGTACTTACTGTAGCTTTCAGAACTGCAGTCTATATTCTGCAGTTTGTTAGGTTATTCTACGGAAATGATTGGTAAGATTTAAATGCTGCATAAAGTAAATACGCGTACTTACCTGGATAACAATTTGGTAACTATGGATTAAACTTTAAAATATTGTATGTTCTCTTTTAATTAATAATGTAATTAAAGCTGTCTACTGCAAAAACTTAGAACAACTAAACATGACTTTATGAAACTCGTGGTCAATTTTCAATATTTAAATCTACATTTTACTTATTAGATGGTAACATGATTTTTAAAAAGCATACTTGTTAAGAAAAATATGCAAAATTTGAATACTTTAGTAAAGAAATAAAAAGGGAAAGGCCCACTTAAAAGTATTAAATATTATATTGGCAAAGAAAACCAATGATTTTTGGATAAAAGTAATACTTTTAAACCATATTTGAACCAGTTCTAATAGGCTTGTTCGATTTTTTAACAGTATGAAAGTGAAATATAATGAAGTTTACAAGACAACAATACAGTTTAAATCCATTATAGAGGATACTATAGGAACACAAGTTTTAATAATACTGTTGTAAAATTACAAACGTGTTAAAAAATTACTTTAATAAAGTTACTGGTAACAAAATAAGCACTTTTAAAAAAAGAAATTCAAAATAATTTCAATTTTTGTTGAAAGTTGGCCAAATTCGGCAGAATCAATGTCTATATCATAACATAGGCCCTACTCGAACAGCATTGTTGTGGAGTAAAAAATGGCAAAGTTACGAACAAATTTAATCAACCACAGTTCTAATAACTTCTTTATAGTTTTTGCCTTATATTAAAAAAAGTTTTACAACATGACAGGACTAACGCAATAAAAAAATTCTCTATTTTTCATAATAGCTTCAATTAATTTAATCTCAATTTGGTTGTTTATTAGTGAAAATAATACGTTTGAAACAGCTGATTTCGTTTAACATCAGGGAAAGCCTTTACAAGAGGGAAGAAAATTACATTTTTATCTATTGAGAATAACCCAATATGTACATATAGATAAGTAAAGTAGCGTTGTTTTGTCTTCTTGATAATAAAAAAAATAAATAAATAACGAAACAGAAGCAAATAGGAAATGAGAATGCGAAGGAATAATATAATACCAGGTTTGTTTTGTCGGCCAAAGAACCTGCATTTGGCATGTTTTGTATTCTATATTTACTTTATATATCACTGTATAGCCTACCACTGTTGATATGGGTGTGGAAATTAGTTAGGCCTACAGTGCATACTGACATTTTCTTTTTTAATTTATTAAAACTAGGAACAACAAGTTTGCTTTATAAACTAATTTCATGCACTTTTTCTCTCCTGGTGAAAATAAAAGTACCTGTTAACAAACACACGATATATTTAAAGTGTGATTTTTTAAAAATTTGAACAATGTAACCGTTTATAAAAATAATAGCTGTAACTGTACAACAGGGCTGAAGTGAGGCTGTGGGCGTGTATTGATTTAACAACTTAAGTGTAAATGCAATATCAGCCGTCTGGCGAGACCCTTGTCACGAGTTCCATTCGACTAATACCTGACTGAACTGCATCTTCCAAAAGTAGAAAGGTGTTTTAGTAAATTTATATTAGAAAAAAATTATTGGAACACTCTTTATTAACGACCCAGGATCATGACATCAGCACGACCTCTAGAACATGTGTGTGTGTGTGTGTGTGTGTGTGTGTGTGTGTGTGTGTGTGTGTGTGTGTGTGTGTGTGTGTGTGTGTGTGTGTGTGTGTGTGTGTGTGTGTGTGTGTGTGTGTGTGTGTGTGTGTGTGTGTGTGTGTGTGTGTGTGTGTGTGTGTGTGTGTGTGTGTGTGTGTGTGTGTGTGTGTGTGTGTGTGTGTGTGTGTGTGTGTGTGTGTGTGTGTGTGTGTGTGTGTGTGTGTGTGTGTGTGTGTGTGTGTGTGTGTGTGTGTGTGTGTGTGTGTGTGTGTGTGTGTGTGTGTGTGTGTGTGTGTGTGTGTGTTGGGCGCGTGCGTGATTACCAAATTATTGATATTACATTATTATAGTTTTATATACGTTAAAACTAGATAAATAAATATAATATACAGCCTATATATTAATGACCTCTCGCAAAGTGCCCATTTCAAGATCCCGGGTCTGGGTCTTACCATGATAGCCGACCCAAATAGCTCATTTACCAATGGAACGAAATTTACGGCTCGAGAGTAAATGAATACAAAACCGAAACAAACCGGACTCGCCGACGGGTGTTATACTTTTCGATTTGTTCACGAACCATACATTTTGAAGTGAACACTTCTTTAGGGGTGTCTTGTACTTTTTTGTATGAGGAAAAACAGACACTAATACATACAAAAGTGTATCACGCTTGCTGTATACAGATGGGCATTAGTATTCCTGAATTGAATTTACGTTTACCCGACAGCTGATTATTGTTACTTGTATTCTGGCTCACTGCAATGACTTCTGTTTATTAAACTAAGGGAGGCGAGTTCTAAACCCGTTGCTGACTTAACTTTATTTTTATTTAATATGTATTTGTTTAAAATTACGTATACAAATAAATCCAATAATAAATGAATTTGCAAACCAGCTTCTGAAATGGATTTTCGTTATATTATAAAATATCAACATACAAAACTTTTGATTTTCTTTCACTAATTTAATGAATATGAGAAAATTGTACAATTTATTATAAATATTTATTTTCGAAACAACAACAAATCTTCTTTTAACGTTTAATAAGTGGAAAGTTATTTTTAAATGAACTCTGAACTTAGCCTCTAATTTTGTTATTTGACTTTAATCAACAATTTGGATCTTCACAGAAGCAAGTTAACACGAAGGTTTTGGAGATGAGTTTGGCAACATTTTTTAATATTAAAAGTGAAATTATTTCCTAATTTCATTTACGATTACGCTAAGTAAGTAATTAAATTCTTTTATCGCAACATAAGTTTTAATTAAACACCCAACATTTATGACGTTTTTGTTGAAGTTAATGTGAAACTGTTGGTTATCACTTTGGAACTGTATATCTGCACTGAAGTTTTGGCACTCCATCATCAGGCAACAATAAATGTCAATTTTATGTCAGATTATGTAAAGACAGCAATATATAGTGTATTATAAAACCATCAAAGGAAGCAACGGCGTTGAAACAATAAGTAGCAAAGCACATAATATGTCGAATATACAATGGATAAAAATGTCAGATATATTTTTATTCAATAGGTTCAGGTTATTTGAACTCCACCTAGCATTTACTGAACTACTGGAGATATTTCACTTGGCATATTAGCAGCGTATGTTCAATAAGTTTAGAACTCCTTAATTTTCTGCAAGACAAAAACGAAACTTTCTTACTTGTTTGAATACAGTATTTAAATCACCCTAAGTCTGTCTTAGTCTTATCGAAACATACGAGACGTCAACTTCGATACTGTGCAACAGGCTATAAAATCCGAAATCTCTAACGTGTGGGTTAAAATCCAGCCAAAACAAAGGCAAAAATGACAGCCACAAATTTTAAAATAATCGGTTAATGTGTTTGGCTGAAACTGCGTTAACTCGTTACCGTAAATCAGAGGCCGTCTTGAAACTAAAGAGAATGTGAGCTGTTACACATGTTTCGTAATTTATAACGGCATCATCGTACCAAATTTCAAAGCAAACAGACAGTTTGATTAAAATTGCTGTCACAGTCACCGTTAAGTCAGAGGCCGCCATCTTGAAACGAAAATAGGAAAAAAGTTTATAAAGTCACTTTGGATTTATAAAAGATATCTTCGTATGAAATTTTAAAACAATCGTTCAATGCGTTTCGCTACAACTGCGTAAAGTCATCATCGTAAATCAGTGGTCGGTCGCCATCTTGAAACGGAAGTGAATGGGGAAAAATCTTACACATACATCGTTCCGGCTTTAAACACGGTATCTTCGTACCAAATTTCAAAACAATCGGTCAATACGTTTGGCCAAAACTGCTAACAAACAACAAACACACAAACCAGATGCCGAACCGTCGTGTTAAAACAAACTTCGCTTCGCTCGGTCAATGAATATGCCTACCTGGGACAAGGAGTGGAGTATCGTACCAAATTTCAAAACAATCGGTCAATACGTTTGGCCAAAACTGCGTAACAAACAACAAACACACAAACCAGATACCGAACCGTCGTGTTAAAACAAACTTCGCTTCGCTCGGTCAATGAATATGCCTACCTGGGACAAGGAGTGGAGTATCGTACCAAATTTCAAAACAATCGGTCAATACGTTTGGCCAAAACTGCGTAACAAACAACAAACACACAAACCAGATGCCGAACCGTCGTGTTAAAACAAACTTCGCTTCGCTCGGTCAATGAATATGCCTACCTGGGACTAGGAGTGGAGTATCGTACCAAATTTCAAAACAATCGGTCAATACGTTTGGCCAAAACTGCGTAACAAACAACAAACACACAAACCAGATGCCGAACCGTCGTGTTAAAACAAACTTCGCTTCGCTCGGTCAATGAATATGCCTACCTGGAACAAGGAGTGGAGTATAAAGTTTTAAATATACACTCATTTTTCATAAAATTGTTTCAAGAATTGTGAAGCACAACTTCTATGTCTACTACAATAGGTGAGTATCTGTATGAATAACAAACATAATTTCTGTTTCATACATGTAGACGTGTACTCGTAAAGACATTAGGCTAAACGATTAATTTATTACAGTCAGACCATTAAAGGTTATGTTACTTTATTCGTAATTCAGCTATTTTACAGTAATTGCAATTAAAAGTTTCAGTCTCTGTCGTTAGAGAATAATTAAATTTGAACTGTTAATTTAAGTTACCCGGATACAAGTACTTTCAGTAATATTCAAGTTAAGGGGAGATTAAGTTGCAAAGAGTTCTGTACTTAACAATCTCAACAAAACTCATCTCTATAATATACAAATCTGTTGGATTTAACGTCTAGCAAACACGCAAGGTGTTAAGCGCTCTAATAACAATTTTGTTCCTGTGTTTGTTGTTTCAAAACGAAATCAGTCTTGCCGTACTTAAAAAACCCTGTAGCTTTATACCCCTGAAAGCATGTTTTTTTAGTTAACTAAACACAAATGTAGGCAAGAGAAAAAATGATCAGCCTCCCCTTGCAATAGTTTTACATTTTAATTGTGCAACTGTCGACGTCACCACGATTGCGTCGGGCCGTCGGTCGATTAAGTACATAAAATAAAATATTTCAGATTTAGATAATAGATTACATGAAAAAATACGGGAAATTTGAAATTAAATTTCTGAAAAATAAAGGACAATTCTATTTCCTCCGAAACTTTTACGACTTCCTCGTAACGAAATCTTTATATTACGAGCTCACTGATTCGAGGTTACGGCACTGAGTGTCGCTTCGCTCAATAAAATAAAACAGTTTCACTCCCGACTCAGAATTATTTTATTCAGATCATCACGTTTCAAAGATAAACGTTAGCGTTTCATTTATTTCCGTAAACAAAACATTTTCATTAAAATATCTATTTTTAAAGCTTAAAAGATATACCATAAAACAAGTGATAACTCAAATCTACTTCAGAGGTCAGCAACAAGGAAAGGTACACAAGCTGTGTTTCAGAACATTTTAGCATAAGTTTTACTTTTATTACCGATTAACACGCTAATTAACAAACTAGTAAACCAATTAACAAATTAGATAATGCAGACAAAAAATTACTAAGATGTTTAAAACGAGTATCTTTATAAAGTTAGGATGTTTTCTGTACATAATGAACGCGTTTCGCAGCTGTCTCCCTGAAGGAACCGGATTTGCAAAAGTAATTTTTAAATTTTATTTTCATTTTTTTAAACTCTGATTTCAACATAATAAACAGCACTAAATCTGTTCATAATATTAGCATTTTAAACATGATCCACGAACACCCTCAAATTAAATGTCTTAGTATAAGCGGATTTTGAAAATTCAAAGTGCTAATTTATGTGGTTTTACACACACACACACACACACTAAATCTATATATATATATATATATATATATATATATATATATATATATATAATTACTGTATATAAACTACAGTAAAACTACAGTAGTAAAACCAAAATGGGATCTCGGAGTCAAGATCGGCACTCACTTCAAAGTTCCTAATCTGGATTTTACCGTAGCCGCTCCAGTAGCTCATTTTCCAATGATAATTGGCTAAATAGTTTGTAAGGCTGTCTGTTATTAGTTTAATTATATTTTAAGCAATGTGTGAAACAATTAACTACATTCATTTTCTGTACGTTTAAGATGTAATATTTTAAGCAGACCTGGTAGGTAGTTATTTTTGTTAAATTTAATTTAATAATTTGTAACATTATTCTGTACCTTTATGTGCGTATGTGTACGAGTGTATGTGTTGAGATGATTTTGTATACGGATGAATATGTACTGTATTATTTGTATTGTGTGAATATTTTACCAGTATGTAAATATTTAAGGGTATTTCCCCTAAACCATTATATATATAGGCCTATGTGTATATGATACGTATATGTGTACACACACACACACACACACACACACACATATATATATATATATATATATATATATATATATATATATATATATATACACGCATAGATGTATATGTATATTACAACTATATTTAATGTCAGTTAGACTAATGAGGACGAGGTATCAGCTTTAACTGAACGGATAAAGCTGCGGCAGTTACTGCGTCTCGAACTCGCAGAACTTGAGTTTTCAAAACAACTAAATACTGAAAGGGTTAGTTAATGTCTGACTAAATTAAGTATTAAATGTGTATTGACAGTAATGAAAATAAACTAATAATATAAAATATAACGTGAAAAGATAATTTAATTAGTAGGATTTAATTTTGCATTTTAAAAAAAGTACACAATTTGAAAGTAGGCCACTTATAAACTACTTAGGCCGTTTGGCCACCACATGCGAAGCGGAGTTTTCAAAATCGTACCTATTGCTTACAATAAAAACAACAGGTCCGCTTTTGGGTGCCAAGTCAGCTCCGCACCTTATACACGCTACATTACTTATCCGAACACGTAATCTTACAACTTCAACTCGCCATAAATATTGATTTTATGAGATTCAAATTATGTAATGTCACACGACGTAATTAATAAGTTTTCTTTAAACTTCTATGTACATGGTAACCATTTTGAAAATAAAATGTGTTTTAAGCGTTATTTTCCTCCTAGATTTAGGCTGAATGTTCACAAATTGCTAAACTTATATAATTTTCAGACTAAGGCAGGGTGGGCACCAGACTATGCGGAGCAGACTATGCATTTAAAACTTAACCTGTTGTTTTAATGTAAGTACGGCCACTGACAGCGTAACGGAGCTGAGCGGAGCCAGGCAGTGTCGTTGCGCTCCGTTACACGTAGTTTCGTCTCTGTATAGTTCGGTTTTGAAGCAGACTCCGTTTCCCCCCACTCTGACCACGATTTCAAACTTATTATATATCAAGGTTATCTTTGCCTACGTTACGGTTTTAAACATTGTAGTTTCCTAGAATTTGATACAGTACGCCTAAATATTTTGATTTAAAAGATACAAGCACGTTCTTAAACTAATTACGCTTCCGGTTGCCGTTCAATTCATTCCGCTCCGCTTCGCTCAGCTCAGCCTAGCTCCGCTCCGTATTTGGTGACCTCCCGGCCTACAGTTTAGGTGTTAGATATTACCGAGGCAGGCAGACAGGAAACTAAAAGGCTTTTCTTGGATGTAAATCTAAAAGGAAAAAATATTATTTGTTGGTTTATTAGCACGCAGCTCTGCATTGCACATTCTACAGGTGATCAACGAGTGAGTGGATATGTGGAGTTTTTTGGTCAATGTACATTTCTTCAAAATTATTTATCTCAAAACCGATTTCAGCAGTTCAAATACTAATTTAAAGTTTATAAAGCGTTTACATGCAAACGACATGTTAATAATTGTTTTTACGAAATTGCTTCTAAATGAAATAAGTTCTGAATTAGAAATAAGTTCTGATAGCGAATATCTCGGAAACACGACTTTCAAAAAGCCAAAATAATCGTAATCAGCGTTTTAAATTTGGTCGTGATAACCGATATCTCGGAAAAATAGTAATAATACTTGCTCAATGTAACATAAATCGCGAAAAAAAACAACAATTGTCAAACCTAATTAAAAAAATGTTACTAATATGTATTTGTGAAGATTTCTGCATGTTAATAACCGTGTTACTATTTGAACAAATTGATGTTTCAAGCCGTTCTAGAAACACGTATTTCAACTTGAAGACAACAACCAAAGATAACAAAGTAGCCAGCTTTGAACTTTCTATTTTCCTTGTGTTTATCCACGTCGTTGCACGACAGGTTTTTAATTGAAAATATTACAGTTTAAAATTGCTCACACTGTTCTAACTGAACCTAATTTACATTATTATAAAGTTTTCTTGCAGGTATATGTAAAACTTTAGCTTAAGGATCAAAGGAAAAGAGATGCTTTGTAAATACATGGGCAAGTTATGTAGAACACAAAGCTTGTTCTCAAAGGCAAAAAGAGCTCTTGATTATTTTGTTATTAGAAGAAGTTAATTTTACTTCACTATCTAATTATAGAAATGCATTCAACTATTTATATTTTCTGTTTAATTTATTTTATGTGTAAGCTAAAACGTTTTTGTCACCCTAAGTAATGTTACTTCTATGAGTATACCTATCTTTTGGGATAGTAATGATTTAGGAAGTAAAATGTATATACTTACTTATATATATTTTAATAACAAGCATTTAATTAACAAGGATCTTAATTTGTATAATGAAGGTGTTCAATATATATATATATATATATATATATATATATATATATATATATATATATATAAAACCTGTCCAAAAAGCTCCTCTTTGGAAGTGGAGAGTTGATCTTTGATATAATTTTACACACGGATGTAGTTTGTGTAAAAAAATTCTCTCGGGACCATTAAAATTTTTTTTACAAGAATTCGTTTTAAACCTTTAAATATCAACAAAAATAGGATTTTTTCAAAATCATCCACACAGTCTTTAATCAAATTTTGTTTAAATGTAACAGTTCCTTTCTTTTTGAAAAAATTGGTGAATTTGAATTTCTTCAAATTTTAGTCATATAATATGAACATTTATAACTCAGGTTAGTATGGTAAATTTGGAATAAAAGAAATTTACGATTATGAATTATATATACAAAAAACTTCTGTTTTCAGTTTTAAATTATATAATGGTAAAAAGCAGGGTATCGTCGCCTGAAAATATTTTTCGACCTGAGGCGTCAAATTCCTATTGGAACTTGGGGATTAAAATTGATAACTTAATAATAGTCAGAAATTTTTGAATTAGGAAGAGACGTTACTGAACTTGTCATCATATATAAATTGCTTAGCTTGCCCAGATCTTCAGTGTGGATGTTTGTGTCCCTGAAGAAGCCTACAGGGATTTTAAAAAAATCGCCAACAAAATTCGCGATATGGCTGTATGTAAAACTAAGGTATATCTTAAAATAAGGTATATCTTAAAATGCTTATATCATATAAGGTATATCTTCATATAAGGTATATCTTAAAATGCTTAGTTTCTGTCTGCATCTGTACACTTGTTTTTAAATTACTACTCAATAATCGTTTACAGTACACAAATGAAATATCCTACATATGCTTAATCTGGCAAAACAATATTAGGAAAAATCGTCCAAAAATATTTCATTTTTTCAAAATGGAAGTCGTCTAAATTTTTAATAAAAAAAATAATATAAAATCAAAAAGGTTAAAAAAGAAATGTGTAAAACAACTTGTGTTTTTCTTATAATCTAACAATGTTTTAAAGCACTCGGATGTAAAATAACGGAAAAGTGTTATCAAACATGACAATATGTTTTGTTATAATAATAAAACATATTGTAAACTTACTACAAAAGGATATTTCTTTTGTTTTAAAACAACTAATTATGTGCCAAAACAATAACATATGATGCTGACCGTGTTTTTTTAGATGATTCGTACTTTATTTTTGTATTTTTAAGAAGTAAATTGTATTTGATTTAATTAATGTTACCTTACCTTGAATGAAGTTTTTCTGTTAGAAAACTGCATACAAATGGAAATATTGAATTCAAAGTTGAAATTAAAATCTTAAAAAAATAATAATGAGAAATCGTAATAATAATGAAAATAACAATTAATTAATAATCAATAAATGAAATTTTAATGCTCAATTTTTTTAAAAAAAGAAATGTAGGTTTTAAAAACACTGCGTTGATACAAATAACTGACAACAAACAACTTCCTCTATTAGGACTGTAATCAATATTTAAATCAAGCATCTTTGTCTGTTTGAATTTTCTTGTATTATATTTCAACTTCGAGGCTAACAAATCAGATTTAATAAGGAACTGAGTAAACCCTTCTGTGTATATTTAAAATTGAATTCATTATGAGCTCATCACTGTTATACTTTTATTTTATAGTTTATTAACTGAAATGTAATGATTGATAGATAAATTTATAAAGATGCTTTACTCTCTTGATCTTATGATTTTACTCTCTATTTATTACAAGGACGATATCAAAGCTCTTTAAACTTATTTAAGTAAAATTAAAAATATTTGTCTCTAAACGTTCTCTGAGAATATCTTTCTAAAAACAACAAAAAACATTGTGATAACTTCCGTCCAACTTATAATATTTACTGAGAATTACCTCCGATTTCAATAAATTACTGCAAATATTTACTCATTTGCATCATATTTACCGATGCAATAATTAAACACACACACCAATGTTGTCTTGTTACGTAGCATTTTTAAGTATACTTCAAGCTTAGCGAATACTGTGTTGATTTCGTTAATAGTTTCATCATAACTGTGAATTATTCAGATTATGTATAAAATAAATATAACTGATTAGTATATTACCTAAAGATATCGTACAAACTAACTTCAAACACACTTCTTTATTAGAATGGCTTTCGATATCACACAGTGTTCGGTTAAAGTATGTTTTTTTTTTAAATTTTAAATCACTACATTAATAATAATTGAATAAAACGGTTGCTATGTATAATTCCTTACAATTAATTAAAAAAAGTATTTTAGTATTTTAAAATCTGATGAAAATATAAAGACTTTTTCTGTTTAGTTCTCCGTCCTTTAAAAAAATTACGAGAATAAATTATGACCGCATTGTGATAACGGACCTCTAACACATGCCTTCATATTAATGAGTTTTTAGAAGCTTTTTACTTAAAAAAATATATTACAAAAGTATGTGTTAAATAATTAATTTTTACTGTTTTTTCCTCACTGAAATAAGTTTAAAATATAACTAAACATTCAGTGTCCCCTGAATCCATCGACTGAAATTAACTGGTAAGAAATCCTATACGAGTAAATTCACAAGCCTGCGATGAGAAGAGAAGCTATAGAGTATTAAAACTAACGAAGCGAAGGTAAAAAGAATGTTTGCTAGTTCTATTGGCGACAATGTTCCCTTTCGAAACAATTAATAAGTTTTTTATTAGAAAGTAGTGCTGCCAAAACCAGCAAAGCAACGCTAGTTTGTTGCGGTAAAACAAACGATTTATAAATGTCTTAGTCGAGTTAATTTTTAAATATTATTTTTCAATTTGTTTTGTTACAAATTGAATATTCGCGATTTACTAAAATTGTTAAAACTATCAGTAATTAATTAAGAAAACCTTTTTTTATTGTGTTATTTTGACACTGTGTATAAGATTTTGTCCCAAGTAAAATTTGTGAAAATCTGTATGCAATTTTACCTATTCGAAAAGCAAGAGAATGAAGAGAGAAAAAGTAAACAGGGTTTTTTGTACGTATACAGGATGATTGAAAACCATAAGTCAATCTCTCAGGAGTTGATTCTGTACCTAAAAGTATGAAAATGTTCATACAAAGATATGTTCGAAAATGCTTCACTTTCCCACTAGCCGTCAATTTTGTTCAACATATATCTCTAGTACAGTTTAGATTAATAAAATTCAAACTTACCATCTCTAACTTATCTCTTAGAGGCCTAATTGGAAAACAATAACCAACTTCATACAATTAACCAGTTTTTAAAAGGCGGGCGTTTAAAATTTTAACCAAAATAAATTAGTAATAGTAAATTTTAAGAACATAAATGTCAAGTTATCATTTTTGCCTTTTTTAAAATTCGATTTATTTTCTTAACGAAAGGTGTGACTTTCAAAACTATGGAGGATTTTTACGCGGACAAAAGTGCGCAAATTAGTCGGTCAGGCCACGACATACCTACAAACCAACACGAAATACATGCGAAATATCATATCACTGTCACTTTCATACAGTCACTGAAATTATACGAAAATAAGTATAACCATTATAACTGACACCTTAATAAAAACCACTGAAAGTAGGTGGTAAGAAACATAATCATTATAACTATCACCTTAATTAACCCATTGAAATTACATAAAAGAAACATAACCATTTAACTACCATCTTAACTAACCCATATAAATTACATGGAAAGAAATATAACCATTATAATATCACCTTAATTGATCCATTGAAATTACTTGGAAAAACAACATAAGCATTACAAGTATCACCTCAATTAATTCATTGAAATTAGATGGAAAGAAACACAACCATTATAACCACATATAACTGTCACCTTAATCAGTCTACTAAAATTAGAGGAGAGAAACATAAACATTATAACTGTCACCTTAATCAACCCACTAATTAGACGAAAAGAAAAACTTAAAATACCTATAAGAAACCATTATAACTTTCACATTAATAAAACCATTAAAATCGATGTAAATGAATATAATCACTATAACTGTCACATCACTGGCATTAGTTACAAAGAAACATAACCATTAAACTCTCAATAACAATTCGTAACTACAGTGCTAAGAAGTGTTATGCAAAAATGTGAAAATGAAAGATCTCAAAGACTTTAACAATTTAAAAAAGGGTCGAATCTGCATGCGTTAGTAGCCCTGTATTTTAAAAAGAATGGAGGTTAGCGCAGGGAAATCGTTGGTTTCTTACGTTTTAAATAAATAGCCTGTCAACGATTTAATATTTGGTTTGCAATTCATTATTTTTACATCTGAAAACATCAAAGCAGTGACCCCGATAAAGGTAAATGGATTATATCTTTGTATCCTCTCTGTACCATGGTCAAGTCACAATAAGCGGTTTCAAACTGGATTTTAGTGTAAGATATTTTAAACCTACATGGAAAAAAGAAATGGGTATAAATACACATTAAATTCATTGTATACGTATCAAATAACATTGTTTGCCAATTTGAAAGTATTACCATATATGTTTTTCACGTTATTTTTTCCTAATATTTTCAGAAAGAGCTATATCTGTACTATATACTCTACAATAACATTCATTGTACAATTAAATTAACCACTGAATTATTTTAGTTCAGGGATTTTTACATTATTTCGTTTTAATACGTTTCGTTGCCTTCTGACCCACGGGTTCCGTTTCCATGGCAACATCCCATATGTGGGACCTTATTGGATTTTTGACACCTAAATTATTTAATGCTATTCGTTGAGATATTAAGAGTGTAATACCAAAAACAATTAAACGTACATATTTTTAACAAGTTAATTTTTCTTTAGTTTTAAAAAGTTGAACGATTAGTTGATACTTTTAAATCTGAAATTAAAAGAATATTATTTTTCTGTTTCCATTTCGTAAAACTGCTGACATTACTGATTTCAACTGTCGTTGCAAAATACATACAAAATCACGATGTTTTGTGGTAGGTAGACCTATGTGGCTGTTTCTCTGGCACGCGAACAAGAAATCGGTTTTTTTCGATTTCTTTCGTGTATCGTTCCTTTTTTGTTCTTTCCTTTTTCTCCTTTCAGCTCAGATGTATTACTTAATGCTTATGAATTTACAACGTGCCTAAGACTAAGTCTTTAAAAGACTTAGTGATTTTCAAATAGTAGTGGTAATTTTTTTCTTTCCTTTTATTATAATTAGTAATAGTAGACTACGCGATTTTACTTTATTATGTGTTTACTGTTGTGGAGAAACAAATAAAAAAAAATCTAAAAAATACCAAAATATTAAAAAATACGTATTAGTACAGGGTATATTTTGAATGGCAAGAATTAAACATTTTCTTTGATACGGTAGTTCAGCTGATCTAAATAGTAGCTGTACAAAAATAGAACTACGCCTTCTCATACTTTTGTTCTAAATAATTATTTTTATTATTTAGAGCTCTTAGAAATAAATAAAAACTGATGATGGTCCTGATTTATTTCGGTTTTTCTATGAACTCCCGAACCGTTAGTATATTTTACAAAAATTTTCTATACTCAATTCTGTTACGCGCATTCATACGTGACCAACTTTCTGCTAACCCCTTCTCGAAAACTTATGGTGGTTGTCTGGAATTTTCTCTATAGATCCCAAAACCGAATTTTCGGAGTGCATGCTGCCATGTTTTGTTGGGTACTTAGGGACTAAATAAATTTAAATAACGTTTGATAAACTCATTTGAGCTAATTTTGAGAAAATCATATTATGTAAACAAGAAAATTAAATTATTCCGAGATAGACCTACACACAAACTACACCTAAAAATTAAATTTCATCAATACATGTCAATGAATTTAAATACCATAAATGTGAAAACAAACAAACACACACACACACACACACACACACACACACACTAATTTTACAAATATGTATATCCACCAAAAACTCAAAATGCATTTTCCATAATCGCCATACATCGTGCAGTAAGACTGTATAAAACAATCACTAAAATACTACAGTAATCCTTCACTAACGTAGTATATCTTACTTTTTTTGAATGAGACAAAACTCATTAGCCAAAAAGTGCTACGGCGCCTTAATTCCATCTCGCACATCTTGATAGCGTGCGTTAGTTAAGGCCACGATAATGGTATCGTCCAAGAAACCGTCCACTCAGAAATGCAAAGGACGCTATGAATTAAAAATGTAAAGTTCGGTGAGACAAGAGCAAAGCGAAAGCTTACAACTTGCTTTTTTAACTTTTCCCTTCGCTTCTGGCACGTGAATTATGCTATCAAACCTAACTACACCTCGAGTACGCAACATTAATACCCTCATTTTACTGCATTTCAATTTTACACTACATTAGCCATTTATTTTCTGTTCGTCAGTTTATACGTAATCAGTTCTTTGTAGTTGTTTTCTTTTAAAATTTTATCGTAGTCTCTCTCTCTCTCTCTCTCTCTCTCTCTCTCTCTATATATATATATATATATATATATATATATATATATATATATATATAGAGAGAGAGAGAGAGAGAGAGAGAGAGAGAGAGGGTCGCTCGTGCACAGAACAAATTTTCAACCTGAAAACAATATTACAAGTAAAAGCTAAAAGGAATGTCCCAGTAATCTGTACGTTCGTAGATTTTAAAAAAACGTACGATTCCATTGATCGAAAATCTTTGTTTAATATCCTGGAAGAACATGGACTTGATCCTAAAACACTGCGACTGATCAAACAAACACTGACAGGAACAATCGCTAAGGTGAAATTTATGGGGGAAATTTCTAAACCCTTCCTGATCACAACTGGAGTTCGCCAAGGAGATGGACTCTCGCCTCTCCTTTTCAATCTGGTGTTGGACAAAGTTATCAGGGAATGGGAGAAAGAATTAAAAATTGAAGGGCACTGGAAACCAGTTCGACTTGGAAGACCTAAGGACAACACAGAAATCGCGTGCCTAGATTTTGCAGATGACCTGGCCATACTCACAGATAATGAAACAACAGCGATTAAACAGATAGAAGTCCTAAAGGAATGTGCAGAGAGGGTCGGTCTACAGATCTCGTTTAAAAAAACCGAATTCTTCTGTACAAAATTAAATATTCAAGAACTAAACACAAAATATGGTAAGATAAACAGAGTCAAGCACTTCAAATATCTGGGAGAAATTCTTGAACCCACAGGTGTCGAGAAGGCTACTGAGAATGAAGAGGGCTCTCGGTATAACGCGTGATATCTACAATAAGAGATGTATGTCGACGCACACAAAAATCAGACACTACAACACAGTCATAAAACCGGAGGTATTATATGCAAGCGAGACGCTAGCACTCCACACAAAAGCTACCATGGAGGGTATTTTGAAGGAAGAACGCAAAATCTTGAGGAAGATCCTTGGCCCGAGATTAACAGAAGATGGATACAGGTTGCACTCCCGGAAGACCACAGAGAAGAAATCGAACCTGGCAGCAGATATCAGAAGAAGGAGGCTTCGGTTCTATGGACACATCAGTAGACTCCCAACAACGAGACTTGCCAACAAAATCCTTAAGTATATACAAGGTGTCAAATCAACAACGTCGTGGATCGCACAAGTCAGAATAGACCTACATGACGCAGGAATAGACTCAACAGATGTTGAAGACAGGCGCGCATACAGGAGAAAGATGCTCGGTTGGAAGGTCCCAGAGAATGAAATCCCAAAGAGAGCAGGGGTAAAATGGACGGAGGAGCGGAAGAGGATCCATGGGGACAGGATGAGGGAGGTGTGGAGGATTAGAAGGAACAAGACATGAGTCGGAGTGCTTTGCGTGATCCAACAGGGTCTATACGAATAATAATAATAATAATAATAATAATAATAATAATAATATATATATATATATATATATATATATATATATATATATATATATATATATATATAGTAGCTTTACACTTTCCGTTCCGTTGTTAACCTTGCATAAATAAAGAACGGACATAAAGCAAATATGTATATATATATATATATATATATATATATATTAACATCCATTCTTTATGCAAGTTAAATAATGAAAAGATGGAAAGTGTAAAGAAACAAGAGTAACTGCGTCTCCAACCCACAAACTATAGATGTGCAGTTCAGACAGAGACGCAGCACACTAACCGGTCGGTGCCTTAGCCACATCTACACAAAGTCCTAGAATCTGCTAATAAAGTATAAACAGTATGTTTTATGGAATAAGCGATCTCTATATTTATCAAACAACATCGGCAACCATTACACGAATATATAATACTAGGTTTATACTAAAATACAGCTGTGAATTTACATTCGGGATTTTGAAATTCATGAAAACATCTTAAATCCGTTCCAAAATGGTGGTTCATCAAAATTTAAACTCTTTGTGCTCAAACTAATATCACAAATCGTGTATACTGAAAATAAGCAGTATTCAATATCTGTTTACTTTACTTGTTTTAGAGAAAATACGGAAAAGTAATCAATTATAATATATATATATATATATATATATATATATATATATATATATATATATATATATATATATTAGAAAGAATTACGAGTTATGGAATTCTGTCTCATTAGGGAATACAGGGGTAAGGTTTTGGAGACAACAGAATATATTATCTGCAGTCATTTAAGTTCGGGTATGTTTAGTAGGCTGTAACAAAAAAAAATTCGCTGTTAGAATTTGCTTTTGTTTTGGACATTATTTTTACTTATTGCCTGTTCACAAATGTTTTAATGTAAAGCATTTCTAAAACATCTACACTGTTACTTCATGTTTTGCTCAGCAGTATGCAACATGTATTCGTATATTTACTGTAGATAATTCAGTAATTTGCAAGATCCATTTTCTTCGAAAAGTATGCTTAAGCAATATTTCATTTAAATACAACGTTCTTTTTCGTTGTTGTAAATGTTGTACACAAATGTTCTACCAACGCGCGCACACACAAAATGATAACTTATGGTTTATAGTTAAGTTGATTTTTGAAGGTATAATGTAAGCAACTACCATCATACTTCCTCGTGAAGGGAGCACTGACTCAGTGTATATAATTACAGTAAATTTTTGAATGCATAAAGTAATCAGTTACTATAATACTTATCACCGCGGGAGCACTGACTTACAGTTTATAGTTAAAGAGTTGATTTTTTTAGTACATGACGTAATCAATTACCATAATAAAAAGTTTTGAAAATATTAATTAAAAGACTGAAGTTTAAAAGAACTTAACACTTTGCGGGGATTGAAAGCGAGATTATTAAAAGCAACATAAATATTCATATTTTAAAGGTGAGTTGTGAAGCTAAAGCTTCTAATACTCTATTATCATTTAACTTTAAACATTTTTTTAATGACTTTATTTTGAAAGAAAAGAAATATAACCTACCACCGATGGCGTACAGATTGTGTTACTGTAAAACAAAAGATCTTTTTTTTAGTTTTTGATAATTTTAAATTATATAATGAAATTGCAAATTTAAGAAATAAATAATGAGAAAATAGATCTAATTGTAAAAGAATATAAATAGATTCTGGATTTAGTTTGCTACTTAAACTATTAAAAAAATGAAAAGTTCATAACTCCTAAATTTACGAAGAAATTAAATTGGTTTCTAGTTACAAAAATGTCTTTCAAAATAGCTCAATTTTGTTGTACTTTATTTTTATATCCGTGAAATGAATTAAAATGTTAATAATGGATAGGCTTTTTGAATAAGCTCCACTAAAAAACATTAAATTACGAAAAAGTATAAAAATATATACAAAAACACATCTTTTTAAGAACTGAAATAGCACCCAATTTATGTTTATAAAAATAAGAGATAATGGTTCATTTTAAACATATTGCTTCTATTTACGATACTGTGCATAATGAGTAATTATTGAAAATATATCTCTCGAAATCCCATTGTAGAAATAAATCGCAAGTCGTCGACTTCTGTAACCGTTAAAGGAAATATTTCTCGTTTTTTCTTAACGAGTCTCTAAAGTGTTGTGCGAAGTTTGTAAGAACGATCGTTCCCGTGGCAACAAAAAGAAAACAACCTCCCTCTCCTTTAAATTGTTACAACAAATAATATCTCCTATGGTAATGTTCTCACTCCGTATCTAGCAAACGTATTATTCACCGGTGACAAGTAATCAGACAAACATTCTACTGCAGTGATTACAAATGCATTCACATATAAAACAAAATGATCAATGAATGTATCATACAGTGGTAGTAACTATACAATAAATGGCACGTAAATATACAAAAAATAGGAACATCAAATTATTTTTTAAAAATCCATTCAACTTTGTTCAAAATTTTATCACATTGAATATTTTTAACTATAATCGGTAACATATATTTGAAAGTAAATATATGTTTATGGTTCTACAGTAAATTGAGAAAAAACTGTCAGCACATATTTGGGTTTTTTCAATTTATTCTTGCACCATAACTTTCTTTTATTTCAAATTTGCTTACAAGATTTAACTAATTATGCTAAATACATAATCAAAATTTATGTAACATCAAATAAAAAACTTTCAAAAACTAAGCCAATTTTTCGAGTATCTTCAATAACCGACATTTTGGTGCTATACAGATCTATACATTTCGCTTTAGTACTAATAAATTATATTTAATGTGACGAGATGTGATATAAATATAAAGACGATTTTGAGAAAACCCACATTTTGAAAAGTTTTTTTGTCTAGGAAAGGGCTTGAAACCTCTTTTATAAACTAAGAATGGGCACGCGACAAGCCAAAGGTATACGTCGTTAAGTTAATATACGCACAAAATAATTTCATACAACCATTTCCTACAAAAATCAATGGAAGACTTTTAATTCAATTAAACAACTGGATTTGTATGCTATCTTCCAGTTATTCTTCTGTTTTCACCAGCAAATTTGTAAGTTTATAAACAAAAGCAATTGTTTAAGAAAAATCTACGAAGGTTTTTAAAACCAGAACAAATGACAATCGCTATATAATTCACAATAATACTTGAGACTGCACCACAATAAGCGACAATATTTTGAGTAAAACAGTTCGAATCTCAAGGGTTGTACACTTTTTGCAGTACGTACTTCAAACACTGAGTACACTTCAACAACACTTAAGACATATTTCCTTGAAATGTCAGGGCTTAACATAATTCTGTACTTGAGTTTCTAGAAGTATCTTGTATATTCTTTCAAGCGACGTATTTTTAACTATAACATAAAATAAACCTCTATTTAATTAATTGAACACTAGGAAATTTAATCTTAAGCAAATAACTGATTTTAATAATTTAATGGCGCTAAAAAAATAACATTAATTTATATAAAATTTTATTAAATTGGGTAACTAATTTATATTACAAACAAAATTATATTCATAAATTCCTACTTACGGAATTATATTCATAAATTCCTACTTAAAGCTCTCTTTATTTGTTTCACCCAACTTTGGGATACACCAAATCAATCACTTCTCAATGCTCTGTGCCTTCCTCGTAGCCCAGTATTGCTTCATACGTTGTGATCTTGCTTTTCTTTCTTAGTCAGAGATTTGGATCATTCGCTTGGATTTGACTTTGCCTTGGAACCGTTGCTTCTTGTCCTTGTTTATTGTTTTGGCTGTTCTGTCCATGAGCATAGTGTCAGTGATCTGCAGTTCTGTTATGTCTTTCTCCGTTTCTCTAAACCAAAGTGGTTTGGCTCTTCTACTGCGAAAGTAGTCAAATATTTTTTTTGGTTTGTCTATTTTTGTCCATTCGGAGGATGTGCCCATAAAAATCAATTCTCCTTTTTCTTATTGTGTCTGATAGTGTTTCAGTTTTTTGGTAAAGAGTTTCATTACTGATGTGGAGTAATTGGTTGTTACGGAATTTGGGGCCTAAGATTTTTCGTAATATCTTTCTTTCTTTGATCTCCAGCCTTTCAAGTGGGCCCTGGGTTGTGAGAGATAATGTTTCAGCCTATCTCAAACAATGTTTATGAAATATATTTCAATAAACCTAAAAAATATTTTTTTATTAAACTTGTTTACAAGTTAATTTAAATTTAAATAAATGCATCATGAATATGTTGAAAGCACATCACAATATACTTTGTAACAACTGAAAACGGTTGCTTCACGTCTCTGATGGCCTGATGTCTCTTATTCTTCGTTATATCCTCCAGAGTGAGCCGAGACCACCGCCGTGTTAGCGCATGCTAAGGATTTCATATATTCAGTGTAAGAAATTTAGCAGATTTTGAAGTCACGATATTTTATATCGAAACGATGGCGGTATTTCTTTGTGTCTAATTCTTGCCTTTGCAGTAAAAATGGTCACAGATCTTGAGACGCCTGGGCATTGTTAATAATCACCAGGTATTGGCTCCAATATGTACAGGAGTCGTCCACTATCCCTGATCTCCATCTTTCAACCCATTCGCTTTGGATGTCCCTGATATTTTTCCCGTTTAGCTGATTTAACTGAATATGTCCCACATCTGTATCTCTCTTCGCTATTTCGTCTGCATTTTCATTGTCTGTAACTCCACAGTGGACAGGGATCCGCTGGAAAACAACACGGTTTCCATTTTTAACTACGAAAAGACTGTTTTGCGGCCTCTAAAACATCGCAATAATATTGTGCATTTATTGTGCGTCGTTGATGGAGGAAATCGACGTGAAAGGTGCCTTGATTGTCGAAAAATACAGTGGCCATTACCTTCCCGGCCGACGATCGTGATTTGGCCTTCAGGCGCGCTCTCTCCCTCTTCCGCCACTCCATACTTGCCTGTTTCGACTCGGGAGTGTAATGGTGAACCCATGTTTCGTCCCAGGTGACAATCCGGTTTAATAATGCCTCACCATCTCGTTCAAATTGGGTCAATAGTCGCTGGCAAATCTCCAAACGATTCCGTTTGTGAACGTCGGTCAAAATTCGTGGAACCCACCTTGCAGATATTTTGCTGAGTTCCAGGTTTGATGTAACGATTTTTGAACGCTACTATAGCTCAACTGGAGTTCATCTGCAATAAATCGCAGCGATATACGTCTGTCTTCGTCCAGGAGCTTCCGAACAGCATCAATGTTTTCGTCCGCTCGCGTATATTTATTAAGAGGACTCTAAGTTCCACAATTCGAAATGTACAGGCCTACAGCATAATACAAACCACACTGCATTTGGAAGACGACTGCGTCGCAGGTTAAGGAAATGCAATGTCTTTGTCCGTAGCTTTTAGTTTTTTTTTGCTTTTCGATTTTCAGAGCTTCTACAGCAGCATATCTTGAGTTTGAGTGTGTGAAAATACAAATTTCTGGATTAGGCAATCAAGGCATGATATTACTGTTCCTTTGATTTGCCATCAGTTACACACACACACACACACACACACACACACACACACACACACACACACACACACACTCCAAGTCGAAACTTCGATGGCTCGCACCTTAAGGTTGTGGGTTCGAGACGCAGTTACTGCCGTTGCTTTTTTCCCTTACTGTTAACGCCGATCTTCGTTCTCATTATTCTAATGTAAAATAAAGGCAACAAAGGGGAATCCATGCTTGAAATTTTCAAAAAATTGTCATAACTTCAAATATTTGAAGCCGAAAATAGTACGTTGAGTTCTTTTATTTCTAAAATCGTTAATTTTATACTCTATACTTTCCTTATAAAGTAATTAAATAGTAAGCTTTATGAAACTTCAAAAGTTAAAAAAAAAATTTCACAAATTTAATTTAAATTACAAAAAAAAAATAATAAAGGAATAAAAAACCTTACAAAATGAGAAGCTATTTCACGTTGATGATATGATATTCATGGTATTTGTCACGTTTCTTTGTTGTCGTCATATAAATTGTTCGTGAAATTTAAAACACCCTAATATTCTCTTTAATACGTCACTTTTAATGTACAATCAAACGCAACATCTTTTAAACATAATTTTTACAGCATCCCATTTTCTTCCCTATTAAAAAATCGGATCCTATAATATTAAATGAGGAACACCCTGTATGTTTGTATGTCCAGCTCTTACCTCGAAAATAGCTCTAACGATTTTTATGAAACTTGGTATATAAGGGGTTCGAGGTGCCTAGAATCGATTGCACTAGGTTCCATAATCGTAGGATTCGCTAAACAGTGTTTTAAAATTATTTAAGCAAACAATATACACATAGGCAGTATGTCTGTCTCAATATTGTCAATTACCTAAGAGTTGTTCATTTTTATCTGCGACTTTTTTCAAGATTGATAATTTACGTAAACTTTTATATATCAGGTAAAGGCCTAGTAAACATTGACATGCGCACGAGCATACATACACATACACATGAGATATAACCTTATAGATAATTATTTTCATTTGTTCCAAAAAATATATTTTTAAAATTGTCAATGGTTTATGTATTATTTTTAGTATTAACCAAAAGTATTTTCAGTATGGTTTCCAAAAGACGCCCCTCAAAAAAACGAACTTCCGACTTTAACACACTATCTCATGAGCACCTAGAAGAAGATGGTCACGAGCAAATAGAACAAGTTAATGACCCAAGACCTGGTACATCAGATGGTACCAACCGTGGACATAAAATAAATTTTAGATGAAGAGATTAAAAAAAACATATAGCATAATTGCGAATAAGCTAAACACTGAAGCAACAGAAGGTCGAATCTTTCGTTTTTGGGTTCAACGGTACAATATGCATAACGAAAATTATGAAAATAAACAAAACCAACAGATACTAAACATAAATGAAAATGTCGTCCTTGGAGAACAGATGTATCAAATTCTTGAAGATACACAAACAGAAATTGTCAAGCAAATTCTAAACTCATGCAACAACAGTCTGTATCTAGACGCTACTTTATTGATGGTCCAGGCGGAACGGATAAAACTTTTGTATACAAAAGTCTTTATTGCGTCCTCTTTGACAGGAACAGAAGTGTCAAATGTACGGCCTTTACTGGAATAGATTCGATTCTACTTCCGAATGAACGAACTTCGAATAAAACTTTTATTTTTTTAAGTTTAAATATAATATCAAACCTGGGTCACGTAAAGCCAGACAACTTTTGTATTAATGTTTTTCTAATGGATGAAACATCTATGTTACCTAAATATGAATTAAATAATATATATCAACTGCTTTGCTCTACAGGTAATCCTGGTGGAAAAGATTATCTACTAGAGTACAATACTTTTTGATGGAAAAATTGTGATACTGGGAGATTTCCGACAATGCCCGGTCAATCGAAGTGAATTAGTGGATCTTTCAATCAAAAAAAGTCATCTTTGATGATACTTTCATTTATTTTTGCTTACGGAAAATATGTGTTGATCCAAAACAAAGAGACTTTGCTGGGTATTTACTAAAAACTGGCAATTTATCTGTGAATGCCATCGTTGAAGTTGAATTGCCAGAAGATATTCTTTTTAATGAAAATCTGATTGAAGAAATAAATGTGTGACGATTGTGTAGGAAATAATAGATATGCAGATAAGGACAGAGCTATACTAGCACTTCTAAATCAATAAAGATAAAATACACCAGCTTCCTGGAGAATACAAAAGATTAAATAAGATAATGTAAAAACAGTGACATTATATGATTAAATTAAACCGATTATGTGTTAGAAGGCTTGGAAGAGAAAGTGAAATGACCTTAATTAAAACATAAAGTTTTGCAGAAAGGTTTCATTAAGCGTCCTACGTTGATGAAGAAGCACTAAGAATGTAATTTTCTTATAAAACAAGAAAATACACTTAACGTTTACCACTCTAATGGCGGAATAATTACAGAAATCTGGAAACATGAATAAACATTTAATATTCGAGCAGCTGTGGGCCGCGGTACGCAAGTACCTTAATTTTTGTAAGGATTATAAGTAAAAAGTCATACGTTTAAATAAAATAAATGCAAATAACTGATTTATGCGTGGTAAGATACAAACAGTAATTAATAGTCGGCTACTGTAGGGCCTATAGTTTACATAAAGCAGAGGCTATGAGTATTTGCATTAATACGTGTGCCTATTACTCGTAAATAAATTTAGTTTAAGTTCACTCTAAATAAATAGTCCAATAATATACACTGCACAAACTTTCTCAGTTTCACATAAAATTATTTAATTAATGTTGGAATGGCGGAAATTTCAAATCTTTAAAAATTCAGAGCATTTATTGTTTTAAATGTTTTTTCACAATCTAATTTCACCATTGTAATGAGTGTTATAATCTCGTTTAAATTTTTCGTATTTTAAATTAAAAAAAAAACAGTTGAAGTTAAGAAATTTTTTGACGGCTGTCAGGGTTCATATTCGTACTTTCAATGTAATCTGGATGTTTAAAATGGTAATAATGGATAAGCAGACTTTTATGGTGATTATAATAGTAAAATCAGAATTTGAAAAACGGTAAGGTAAAGAAAAATACTTTTGAAAATTGGCTTCTATCACGACGGCGATAAATATGCGTGATTTTTTAAATGACTTTTTTATTTCACATTTTCTACACTAACTAATTTAACGAATACATTTTCGTATTTTCAGTATATTTTAAAAATATAAAATTATTATTTTTTGCAGGTCCCAATGCTAATTACGTTAGTGAAATCGGATTTTAAGAAAATATTGAAAAATGTATTACTTTATTTATATAGATTTTGAACAGCCTCATTTTGAAAATGTTATATGATTTTTTTAAAAGAACTTGTGCAAGCTAATTATTAAAAATTATTTTTTTTCAAGTTTAAATCAAATTAAACCAAAATTACTAACCCTAGTGCAGGCGCCCCCATATATATTTAGACGGAAATCCAAACGCACGAAACGACTGAATGCGTGAAACATTATTAACGTTGGATTCTAGATTATAAAACCAAATGTGCAAACAATTTTATTATTGTAACATAGCCACCGGACCACATATTTAAGTAATTAGGATTATGACCTATTCTTCCCGTCAGTGGTCTATCCACTCACCTCGTAAAGGCTACCGCGGTTTCGAAACTCTATCGTTTCATCTTCAGGCCGTGATACAAAATGTTAAATCCCTCTGTCAAGGTCGTCACAAAGTCAAACAAAACATTAAAAACATACGTCACAAACACTGAGCACAATTACACGATTAAAATATTTAAGATGAAATTCGCCTTGGCCAAGCGACACGCGCGATTCGTACGTCGTTACATTCCGGATTCGACAGAGGGATTTAACACTTTGTCACTTAAATAGTGTTCTAAAAAATAGTCCGGAATGTAACGATGTATGAGTCGCGCGTGTCGCTTGGCCAAGCCGAATTTCATCATAAATATTTTAACATTTTGTTTCACGGCTTGAAGATGAAACAATAGTTTCGAAACCGAGGTAGCCTTTACGAGGTGAGTGGATAGACCACTAACGGGAAGAATAGCTCATAATCCTAATTACTTAAACAATTTTTAAACCGTATAAACAGGCTACTGTAATTACTTTGCATCTCTTAAGTCTGACATTGTTTTAATAAGACGCAATGCTCGTAAAATATTCAATGCTTTAATCTGAAAAACAAATACGCTAATAAAATATCCAAAGTTCAAGTTATTAATGTTCATTATCTCTTTTTAATTAATTACCTTAAAATATATTAGAAGTCAAAGATGAAAGAACTGCTGTTAATCCTCTTCAATTTTTTAATTATTGCAAATAAAATTTTTACCAAGCATCTTTCCTAAAAGCGAACGTCTTTCATTTTTACTGTCTAAACTCGATAACTTTGATAATTATAATTACCGAATGACCGAGTTTTACCCGGTGTTTTTCTTTTTTTTAATTATATTTAAATTTGAAATAAACTTTTCGATTCTGTTGGGCATAAAATGCAATTTTACGAACGGGGGCTTATTTTAAAAAACGCAATTTATTACTATTGTTATTTTTAAATGCAATTTTTAAACTGAATTTATGTACACACGAATCGAACAATATTGTTCGTACCTATTTACTATTTTATATTTTACTATTTTATATATTACTATTTTAATATTTATATATATATATATATAGGGTTATATACCCGGAGAATAATATATAATGGGACGTCTTTTTGAATAATAGTATGAGTAACAACGATGAAAACTTCGAAATATTAATTTTTATTTCAATGAGGACCTTGAAAATTTTGTTGAATCATTTTATTGAAATATAGCCTCTACGTACTTAAATCCAGATAAAATTTTAGTATTTGTGTTTATAAATAAGTTACGTATAATAATATTTAATATTATATATATATATATATATATATATAATATTAAATATTATGAGTACAAAAAACTGTAACAAATTATTTATAAACACAAATACTAAAATTTTATCTGGATTTAAGTACGTAGAGGCTATATTTAAATAAAATGATTCAATAAAATTTTCAAGGTCCTCATTGAAATAAAAATTAATATTTCGAAGTTTTCATCGTTGTTACCCGTACTATTATTCAAAAAGACGTCCCATACAACGTTGCTAGTTTAACGATTATTCTCCGGGTATAACAGAACTTCCAATCCTCTTCGCCTTTTAACCCTACATACAGCACGCCATGCATAAAAACGGAAATGAATAAATAAATTCCAGCCATTCCAAATGTCTGACCTTGAGCCTTACAGGATGCCTTGCATAGTGCATCCGAGGATCTAATGTGATTCTTGGTCTATGAACTTCTCTGCATGAAAATACGCCCGTAAAGATCCTGGCTTTAACAATGTTATTGCCCAACTCGCTCACTATTAATATTGTTCCATTGCACAGCCCTTCAGAGAGATCTATGTTTCGTAAAAGCATTATTATTATTAAATTTCAATTCGTGTTGTGAAAAATCAGCCATCAAAACAGAATTGAGAAATTCAGGAAAGAACTGAAGAACTCCATCTGACTGATCTTTAACACTATCGTAGCTCTCATACATTTTTGCATTCTCCAGGAAGCCAGTGTATATTACCTTCACTGATTTTATGTACGTATTTATTTAAAATATTTAGTCTTCAAACTATTTCTGAAGTAATTGCTCTATTTGTGTCACTCCGCTAGATTAGTGACCTCTCGCGGAACACTAATCTAGCGTAGCGTAAAGCTAACGCTACCATTCCTTCAGGCACTTAGGCCCTAAAACCTTCGTCTAGCAGTTTCTTCAAGGGCCAAGCAATTATTATTCTTTTTTACTTATTTTTTTAATTTGGCAATGGAATAACTGTATTTATTACACAAAACTTTCCTACGTTCCAGTTTAAAAACTACAGAAAAGGCGATCAATTTTTACTTTTTCGAGTCAACCTCGAAACCATAAATATATATTTTTTAAATTACAAAACAATTAGGTCATATAATAACCTCTTAATATTCCAAATCAGGAGTTTATTTTAAATAACAACGACTTTATATTATATTAGATTAGATTATATACTAGAGGAAAGGATTATAAAGCCCCAGACAATGCAACTGACGGACCTATGTGCTATTACACCTCTTAAGTACTAGTTCAGCAGATTGGTGCCCTTAGTAAGTTCCAACAATCCAGTGAATAGCTCATCCTGTTCCCTAGAGTCCCGGAAGCCAAAAACACTCAGCCTCCTGCTAGTAATAGCCTCAGTAATAAATTATGTGTTTTGCGGTTTCCTCCTCTTTACTGCATAACCTACTCATGGTTTCTTTGTGGTACAGGTATCCTGTTCATGTACACCCTCAGACCACAATGCCCAGTAATGAGTCCCATGATTTCCTGAGTTCTGCTCCATCCAAGACGTCTGCCACCCTCTAAGTCCTTCATGAGGAACGCTTGCTACAGGAATGCCCATGATGTTTATCCCATCATGCCTGATGTTGCTTGTTAATCCATCTATTTATAAAAGACCCTGCCAACGATAGAAAGATCCCTCAAGCACAGAAGCAGATTTCAGTCCAGCCAGTCGGTCTGCCTCCTTATTACCTTCAACCCCGTAAGAGTAACTCGGTTTCCAAGGACAGAGGATTTAGGTTCTCCCGACACTCCAGACCAACTTGGACCGAACTATAGGAACCGCGAGTACTTTTACTGCTATCTCCAACTTTATATTACGGCTTAATATATTAAGTTAAAGGATTTTATTATAATTTTAATGTTTTTTTCTGATAAGAGCAAATATTTCATATAAACGTAAATAGCTACTGAATATTTGTTTTTTTAAATAATGGTTGAAAATCAGGTGTTTTTTTTCACGATCACAGTTATTTTTAATACTGTAATGTGATAAACACTTTCTTTTCCAACAATTCAAGCTAGGTAATAATAAAAATGGCAGCGTGTTTCCGGGTTATCTAAGAAACTTAATTTTCTGCATCTTAATTCCATTATTACCTATTATTGTTTTCAAAAATAACCTACAAGGGGACAGCCTTTGATATAAATAGCGCAATACAAAACATTATGGCAACATAGAAACAATTTGTATTTAAAACATAAACCCAGTAGAATACCCATACAGTACAAGAATAATTCACTGCGTTGGTTAACTGAACTGTAGGCCCAATACACTTATCAAAGCAGTAGGTAGGTTTTAATAACCATATTTTACCGATATTTGAGATTACATGAAACACTTAGGCTTACCAGTGGGTTGTTTAGGCATACCAGTAGAGAATTTTTCATTAACAAAAATAAAATTATTTCTACTTTTTAAAACTGAATTTAAAGTTCAGTTTATTCATGCTTGATCTCCAAAACATATTTAAAAATTATTTACTGTACATATGAATGAGTTATGATTTCTTAGTCCATTTTTTTAAAGCTAAAAAATAAACAAAAGATGGAAATCACACGAAGTATTTTTCAGACATGCTATCTATTTACGGTTTCTGTATTACAATAATATTTATAAATATTCCCTTAAATTTAAGTTTTAACATATATTTTTTTCTTTAATGGAAATTACGCCAATAGGATACCTTAAAGCGGACAAGGGATCAGAGTTCATGGTAAGGGCAAAACAAAGGGAGTAACTGCGGCTCGAACTAAGAACATACAGGTGCGCAGTTCAGAGACTCAGCAAACAGACCGGTTCTTTGGCCACATCGACTACCGAGATACTTTTTTTAGCTGCTTTTTTTTTATTTAAACAAATAATATAAAATCGTATGTTCTTGATATATCAACTAACCTATCAGAATTATTAATCGGCATTAATTTCGTTTCGATACAACTTTTCTCCCCAAGGACTGACGAGTCCAAGGTCAGCACTTCGCGTATTTCAAGGTCGTTTGTTCAAGACTGGAGTTACTGTAGTAAACATTTTTCTTGTGGTTAACGCCGATCCCTCATTTAAATAGCCTAACTGGTATAAAGCAAGAACAGACAATAAAAAAAGGAACAAAAATGTAATTTTTCTCATTTCCTTTCTCACAATACGCATTATAAACAGATTCTGTGAATTTGAAAAATAGCTTTTAAGATTTTGATTAACCTACCACTTTCGTATAAATGAACATCCACTAACATATTCTTCTAAGTAAAAAGAGGTGTTACTGATTTTGATGAAATCGAAAATACAGACCGTCTGCCTATGTGTATATTGGTCTAGTTTGCCGAAAACGCGGAACAAATTTGAGCCCTTTTTGGATTAATCTCACAAAATCAACTTTTATAATTTTGATTAAATTCTGCTAAAACATAGTACATGATACAAAAACAAAATGTATGTATCTGAATGCATACAAAACGTATAAAAAAATTCAAAAGCTAAAATTCGAAAGTAAATCGGCATAATTTTTCAAAATTGTCAACCAAATTTTGTTAAAATTTCGATCATATATGGACATTCACGAATCTAGCCACTGTGGTAAATTTTAAATAAAATAAATTTACCGTACAGGAGCAGCCTAAATAAATAAAAAAACATGAAAAATAAACCCTGACCACCGCTGAGTTTTTTGAACTGTAAATTTCATTTCTTTCAAATTTTGTACTGTAGCCTGTGTTATAATTCTTCATATGACTAGCATTTGAGCAAAATCTGATACATAAGGCCAATTTTTATCTTTACCTTTCAAACCAAATTTTCGTTGAAAAAATTTTATTTGAACTAGTTTGTACATTTCTTGTTATATTTATTTATTTGTTTACCTATAATTTCTCTGAGAAGTATTAAATATGAATTGGTATTACAAAAATATTCTTTATATGTACTGTATATACTACAAGAAAGCAAGTGCAATAATGTAATAATATTATGAAATTATATATTGCTTGAAAACTATAGTCATTTTACCAAAAAGTGTTTTTCATTTAACCCCACTAATTTCAAAACAAAGTAATAATAATAATAATAATAATAAAAATTTTAAAAATAATAATAAACAATTTGAATTAAATTTATTTAAAAGCACTTCGTATTGCCAAATTAATGTAAAATATCATATTAATTAACTGCATGTTGACATAAAACTGCATGAGACAAGTGAGCCTAATGAAGTTAGTCTAACAACAAGATTATGTGAAAGGGGCCACGGAGGAGTTAGTCTTCCTAAATATTCATAGGACATTAGGCCGTAATTAATGAGTAGGGGAGTAACTGGTTCTTGTTAACTTTAAATGAGATGCGAGGTGCTCATTTCAATGTATCGCGACTTAGTAAAACTAATGAGATTATGTAAAATTTAAGTAAAACGGATTTTATTTTTATTGCTATGAAGCGTAAGGGATTAATGGAGTTATTTCATTAATAAAGTTTTTGTTTACCTAATTTCCATTGCAAATGAGCTATTTAAGTTCATCATGGACCAGATCCAGGACCTTTAAATGATTTCATTCATCACTTTTAGGGAGTACTTAATTTTTTATATTATACTGCTCGCGTACCTCTCCTCCACACAATTTTTGGTTATTCTGAAAATACTAGTTCTCAGTATAAAAACCACTAAAATTATAACTTTTAAAAAACTTATGACATTGTTAAGCTTTACTTTTAACTATTGAACAAATATTTCAAATTTTACGTTCCGATTTAAAAATCTTAATATATGTTCAAATAGTTTTATACAATTATATATGATCCAAATTTTACCGTATTCTTTTTATTTGTATTATATCTCTGAACAAATATTTTATATTAGTTATAAATTATGTTTTTTATTGGATGTAACAGTAAATTTCAAGTAGCCTACTGTATTTAGAAAAACAAGTTTTTACAAAAAGAAAGATATTTGTACTTATAAAGTTTTGGAAAATGTGTCGTCGATTATTTTTAGACGGACATTATGTGAATCAATTCTATAAACTTGGTAACTTAATACATCTAATGTACAAGGTGTCCCACGAAGAGGTTTATGCATTTGATCCTATATTATTGCGGATAGTAAAATTAGGATGTTAATGTAACATATATTAACATGTATTACATTCCTTCATTGATCATTTTGGAACTACACATACTTTTTAAAGAAGGTTTTAGAAATAGTATGTGCGAATTGCATCTGGCTGATGGTTACAGAAACAAAATACCGGTCAAAATAAATAAATTCTATCCCGCAATATTATCAAAAGCAATTGCCCACACAAAACACTTTGCTTTTTGCTCAATTGCAAAACCATTTTGGTAATAAATAATCCCGTAAAATATCACTCAAAAAATTAGGTTATGTTTTGTTCTTAAAAAAAGTAATTTAACAACTGTTAAAGAATTAACAGTGCATTTAATAGTGCATTACAGTGAGATTATTAAGAGGAGAGGGATAGAATTTATTTGGCCGCCATTTTGTTTCTACAAACATCAGCCCGATGCAATTCTCAACGTACTATTTCTGGTACCTTCTTTAAAAAGTATGTATAGTTTCAAAACGACCAATGGAGGAATGAAAAAATAATGGAAGATCAGATACATAAACCTCTTCGTGGGACACAGGCTAATAACAATAATGTTATATGTTCAAGGTTATTAACATTCTACAACAAGTTTAATAACAATGGTGGACTTTCTCGCATTCGATTAATTTCACAAAAATTCGGTTGGATAACTCCATCAGAAAGCAGTCTAATTTCTCAAAATGAGTTTACCAATTTTTCCCCAAATTTTGATCGTATATGAAGAATTATAACAGAAGTCTGAGTACAAATTATAGTTAGGCTGATAACAGATTTGATAATTATTGTAGTATACAGACCACATTTCTGCACACCGGGAATCGAACTCAATTATTATTTTCATCGTTTACATTATATAAGTGTATGTCATAGCGGCAAAAAAAGGTACCTCCAAGCCCCCTTTTGAGCTACGAATGATTATTAAATATCAAGCTACAATTTTAACATTATAGTGTTGATTTGAAATATTTAAAAAAAACTGGGTTCGTGATTTCAAAGAGTTTTGAAACTTGTAATGTTATTAATCAAAACTAAGTAAACATTCGGTAAATAGTGCGTTAAGTGGCAAAGTTAGGCCTAAAATCAAAACGATGCCTCAGGCCATGAGAATTCTTTGGGCGGTCCTATAAATAAACATAACACGTTGCAGTAAATAAAGCATAACAAGATATCGTTATGCATTCAGTAACAGTATCAGTACATTCAGAGGATAACGACAAGTCTACCAGGACAAATAATATCAACTAAAAAACTGACATGCACAGTTTCATTATACACAGTTATATAAATACACTTCACGACCTACAAAATACAAAAACAGCCTACCTATAATCGTTATTAAACGGAGAACTTTAAGGAAGGAGGGTTTCACGAATTATTATTTTTATTATTAAAAGTTTATATTTAATTGTTTGTACATAAGCTCTGATAGAAACAAACTGCTTATTTACCGCCTCAGGGCCTACGTGTTGGGAGAGGCTTAATAATCAGCTCACAGCTTAGTTATGAAAACAACTATTCATTTCTGCAGAATGACAGATGTTGACCAACGAGTCAAGCTTTCATCAGCTCTAGTAATTCTGAGCACTTATCTGCCAGCTGGAAACATTCTTATTGACCTTATCTGCCAGTGGACGATTTCCACACTACTCGGACTCTCCCTTTTATGTGCTTGTAGATACACAACAAATATTCGACACTACAACTGAGTGGTATTTAGTTCGCTAAAAGAGGTTTTTTATTTTACATATAGGCGTTTTACCGAACTTACCAAATAATCACGTTACTTCCAATACAGTTATAACCAAGTTTGACTATATATGTAAACCTATAATTTTCGTAAATTATAGACGAACAAATTGGACCTAAGTTTCCATTTATACATATAAAAAAGTACGTATTGACCGCATCTGAGCTTGTTTTACGCAAACGCAAAAAATATTTGGTTTTGGCTTTAAATTTTCAAAATTATAATTATGTTCTTTGTTACAGCATTAAGCATGTAATTCGTCTGAATAAAAAAAATCTGTTATTATAGTATCTACAATTTACACTTACGCATATATTACGCTTAGCCTCTACAATTACGCCTACACTAGTATTAAATGTCACTACAAATATCACGATACACTATCAAAACTTAGCCTAAAAAAATATGTCTACCCAAGTATTACACTTAGCCTTTACAATTACGCCTACACTAGTACTGAATGTCACTACAAACATTACGATACACTATCAAACTTAGCCTAAAAAAATATGTCTACCCAAGTATTACACTTAGCCTTTACAATTACGCCTACACTAGTACTGAATGTCACTACAAACATTACGATACACTATCAAACTTAGCCTAAAAAAATATGTCTACCCAAGTATTACACTTAGCCTTTACAATTACGCCTACACTAGTACTGAATGTCACTACAAATATCCCGATACACTATCAAACTTAGCCTCAACAAATATGTCTACCCAAGTATTACACTTAGCCTCTACAATTACGCCAAGACTAGTACTGAATGTCACTACAAATATCACGATACACTATCAAACTTAGTTTAAAAAAATATGTCTACCCAAGTATTACACTTAGCCTCTACAATTACGCCAACACTAGTACTGAATGTCACTACAAATATCACGATACACTATCAAACTTAGCCTAAAAAAATATGTCTACCCAAGTATTACACTTAGCCTCTACAATTACGCCTACACTAGTATTGAATGTCACTACAAATATCACGATACACTATCAAACTTAGCCTAAAAAAATATGTCTACCCAAGTATTACACTTAGCCTCTACAATTACGCCAACACTAGTACTGAATGTCACTACAAACATCACGATACACTATCAAACTTAGCCTCAACAAATATGTCTACCCAAGTATTACACTTAGCCTCTACAATTACGCTTACACTAGTACTGAATGTCACTACAAATATCACGATACACTATCAAACTTAGCCTCAACAAATATATCTACCCAAGTATTACACTTAGCCTTTACAATTACGTCTAAGTACTTCTTAATCTATTACTCATTACATAAGTTTCACTAAAATGTTTGCCGTTTACTTAAGATCAAGTATTTATTAAAAATTTGAATGGAAAGTAAAGGAATATACGTTTGGTGAAAAGAGTACTTAAAACTGAAAATCAAATTAACACGTTTTCGGTCAGATAAATTCCAAATAGAGTGTTTTGCGTTTCTACTACAACTGAACTTTATTTCGAAAATGTATTTTCTGATTTTTTAAAAAATATTAATGTTCTGAATTCGTTCGTTTACCTTTAACGAGTTACGTAAGAACGTCGGCCAAGATCGTTATTAATAAAGTTTGCGTGAACATGTGTTACCCGACCGACAGCATTACTCAGCATTACAAGCAAGTTTTGAAAGTTTATTATTAAATAGAACTCACTTTCAGTATTGATTTATACTGCCCAATACAAACAGCAGAGAGAGTGCTGCAATATCAATGACATTTATGCAAACAAACTTCCCTCTTAACGAATTGTTTTGGCTAGTGTTCAAAAAAACTTTTTATTTATTGGAGACCTACTTGACTGGTAGTTAGCTACACTTTTTATACTTGTTCCAAAGATTTCGGACGACTATAGCCCGATTTCAGAATTTTTTAAGCATACTGTAAACTGAAATTGTGTGTGTGTGTGTGTGTGTGTGTGTGTGTGTGTGTGTGTGTGTGTATAACTATTTAGAGTATGTGATGGAAGCGAATTTATAAAAATTAACGGCACATTACAAAAACGAGTATGTCCATGTTTGCGGACATGTTACGTATTTATTAGTATTTTAAAATAATAAAAATAATAATAAATGCAAAGAAACTAGAAATAAAATTCGAAACGTTTTCGCTTTCCCTTTTTTTGACAGTGTAGTAACATGATGCGCCACGTGACAGAAACCAATCTACACTACAGATACACATAAATTAGTGCTGTATTTTAACACATTAAGGTTGCAAAATCGTAACACGCACTTTCTCACATGAAGTATTTCTTCAACGTTTGCAAGATAACGATTAAAAACCAAAAATAGTACCGTTTCTTAAAACCAGTTGATAAATATTTTTACAATTTTTGTCACATAAGATTCACAACTGAAGTCAGTGGAGTAAATTCGAAAATAAAAGTAAACCTTGAAGCATAACGGGTTAGTTTTCTTTCTACTCCCAAATAGTAACATACAAATTCGGTTAATTCATCTCTCTCTCTCTCTCTCTCTCTCTCTCTCTCTCACACACACACACACACACACACACACACACACACACACACACACACACGCACGCGCGCACGTGCACACACACACACACACACACACACACAATTTTTAATACTCCTTCAAAACTCATATTAAAGATTATAATGCTTTGTTATTTTTATATCATTATTTCGGGACTGAGATTTTCGATAATGCCCACTCCATAGCTCACGTTCTCCAAGAAGCTACCAGCCAAGTACGTCTCCAATAAATAAGTTTTTTGAACACTAGCCAAAATAATTCGATAACGGGGAAGTTTGTTTGCACAAATGTCAAAGATACTGCAGCACTCTGCCGTTTTTACTGGGCAGTATAAATCAATGCTGAAAGTGAGTTATACTTAATCATAAACTTTCAAAATTTGCTTGCAATGCTGAGTAGTCTACTAAGCCAGAAAAATCTCCAATATTACAACACCACAACACAAGTGGGGATAAAAATATTGTTTTCAAAACACTGTAAGAAGCTTGGTTTTTACGAACAGGCGGAAGTAATTTGCAAATTTAAAATACCGTTGCTTGTGACTGCTACAATTTCTACACGTAGTTTTATTTAGAAATAAAAATTAATTTACAGAAATAAAGATTAATAACAAAACAACGCTTTTTTATTTTTTCATGTCCCATTAAAATTTACACAAAACGGTTGCAAAAGTATTTGTGTATGTACAACTATAAGACGAACAGGATTTTTGTAATTCGATCTCTTCTTAGATTTACACCGTTTTTTTTATCGATTATATGTTGAAGTGAATACTTCTTATGGCGGGGTATGGATGTATGTTTTGCACGGGAAAAAATTCAGTTTGTCGTCACGCATCACGCTCTTATATATATTTTTTTGTTTTAAAATGTATTTTTGAAGTGAAAACTTGTATGTTCGCGCCATTATATTACTTACCCAGTGCAACTGAATTATTTAGTATTCAGTTTTGTGACATGTGTTAACTGTAGGCTACAACAGTGATGTTTTAATAATATTTTATACTTCTTAATATAATATTTTAATTTTGAAAGTTTGTGTGTTTTTGTTTGTTATTCAATCACACATTAACTACCGGACCGATTGAGATGAAATTTAAAATGAACATGGTTTAGGTACCTCAGTTAGACGTAGATGTATTCCCGTTTTAAAAACCTGAATCCCTATTATTATTTATTATAAGTTATTGTTTATATGCTTACATTTGCAATAATTTTAATTGAAACAATCTTATAATTCCACACAACCTGCCTTTTCAAATTAAAATATTGCAGTTTCCAATGAAGTTGGCATTTACAATGACAATTAATAAGTCACAGGGTCAGATATTAAGAGTAGCAGGAATATATTTAAAACTCCGTGCTTCTCCCTTGGTCAGTTATAGCCTATTCTAGTGTCGAGTAGCAAAAATCTGTCTTAGCAAACAACCATAAAATCACATAATATTGTATTTAGAAATATATTACACTGAAATGAACGTACTCATGATTTTGAAAACCGACTATAAATTGTATTACCTACATTACAATTGCGGGTGAAGCCGCAACGGGTAACGGCTAATTAAATCATAATAGTGAAAGAAGTATAATCAGGCATGCCAAAAGAAATAGTCACTTCTGTCGGCCAGTTCCACGACTGCCTACTTTTTTTTAAAGACTTAATGATGTAAATATGAAAAGTAAGTTTGGAAAAAAGTTAAAATTTCGATATTTTCAATACGATTTATGTTTCATTAAAAACACATAATCACAAAATTTTAAAATAACAGTAGATTTTATTACTAATTAATAGTTGCTATCATGTTTTTGTAAATGATATTACTACGTATGGAGGATGACAATCGGTGAATATTTGCCTAGAGTCCTGCAACGTATGCGCTAAGCAATATATATGGAAATTGGGTAATAACCACAATCTGGAACTTTAAGGAAAAGTTTTCTAAAAAGTGACAGAATTGTTAACCAGATGATTGCGAAGTTATTGGTGTAAACTGAGTGGTGAAGAAAATTTGGCAAAGTTGATTTACAAACTGTCAATTCCCCTGATCAACAATACGCGTATGACAGCATACTGATTGGAGGGTCCATGTTGGCGCCTCTGGTTTAGTTATTTTACAAACAGGCATATTTATTTGCTTTCACGTAATAACAGATAATGCATTCATTATACGTTGTATAACAATGCAGTAAAACAAATACAGAATATAAATTTTTTATTGTATGTGGAGAGGGAGGATCATAAGCTCAGTGTTAGTCGAGGTTTCACTCAGTTCGCAACTCAATGAATATGAGACGAACTTAAATAATTATTATAAGTTTTTAAGTGCATATTAAATTCTTATTGTAATTAATAAAAGTTGTTTTTTTTTAAAGCGACATCCTCGAAACCATACCATTAGTTATATATATATATATATATATATATATATATATATATATATATATATATAGCTTATATATATATATTATTATTATTATTATTATTATTTGCGCATAGACCCTGTTGGATCACGCAAAGCACTCCGACTTATGTCTTGTTCCTTCTAATCCTCCACACCTCCCTCATCCTGTCCCCATGGATCCTCTTCCCCTCCTCCGTCCATTTTACCCCTGAACATACATACATATATATATATATATATATATATATATATATATATATATGTGTGTATGTGTGTGTGTGTGTTTAGTGATGACAATGTAGTTTTTAGCATGGTAAGCATTTGCATTAGTTATATAGATAATAATTATAGAATAATATATATATATATATATATATATATATATATATATATATATATATATATATATATATGTGTGTGTGTGTGTGTGTGTGTGTGTGTGTGTTTAGTGATGACAATGTAGTTTTTAGCATGGTAAGCATTTTCATTAGTTATATAGATAATAATTATAGACTGTAATTATTATAATTATAGAATAATATATATATATATATATGTACGTGTGTGTGTGTGTGTGTGTGTGTGTGTTTGTTTGTTGTCATGCACGTGCGCGGTGGCTTGTGTATAAAATAGAAATATGCAAAGTTAAATTAAAATTTATTCACCAAAATATATAAACACGCAACAGAAAAAAATACCCCTTTGTTTACATACAGAAAGAAATCCAAATATGTTTGGCATTTACGCAGTGTAACGCAAAATATTTGTAATTCTGTGGGGTTTTTTATACTCTACTGACCTTATTGGAAGAATTTTTGTACTGTATTTTTTTATGTTAGAGTGAAATAGTCTACGTTTCAATTTTGTTTAAGTCAGTAGTCGTGAATTATTTACATTAATTAAAATAACCGGATCAATTTAAAATTGGTTATTTCAATACCAATACTTTCGGAACAAACGATCGGTTCCCATAAAACACGTCACATTTATATATTTAATAACTCAAACGATACCATAGGTTTTATTGCAGTTGGTGTGTCGTGCGCAGGTCATGAAGTGTTTTTACTTGTATATTGATTCAAATAAAAAACCTACTTAATGGCGATTACTAATTTTAAAAAAGAACGAATTAGTCTTGAAACAGCAAATAACAATCGATACTGCTATTTAGAATATATATTTCTCATCCGTAAACATATCTAAGTTATGGGATTGTTATTACAATTCAATTTTAATAGATAACACATCGTTACTTTCAATAAAATAATGTATATTTTTATTTAAAATATAACGTTAGCAGTCACAAATTTAATTTGCAAAACATTTCACAAAAAAAAATTCTTGAAAGTTTGTTTCAGGACGAGGTAAGACAAGACAATGCGTTATGTGTTTATACTTTACTACTAACTTTCCTCATTTAAATGTAGGGATAGTATGTCAGTTAGACTAATGAGGACGAGGGATCAGTGTTAACGACAAGGATAAAACAACGGGAGTAACTGCGGCTCGAAACTAAGAACCTTGAGGTGCGCAGACATACGTTAGTCCAACAAGGAGCCGGTAAAACAATGAACTACCCGAGTAACGTAATTCTGTGACAATACACTGCACTCAACGGCACCAGTATTACACTAATTGCTTGCAGAAGCGAAAAGTTATGATAAAGTACTTAAAACACTTAGGGATAACCATTTATAACCAGCTAATGAATAGCAATTTGAGCAACTGTTTTGCACAACGGAACATGATAAAAACATGCACAATTTTTTATAAAAGTTTCCGTTATAACAGATGTGGCGGAGACAGCTCAACCTAAGTTTGTTCCGCTTCTAAGTTACAGAACTTCGACAGGCTACAGGCAGCAAAATCCCTTTGGTATATGACGGTATTGTGTTTAAACACAATATGTACTTTTGCCTATAATTGATAAACATTATTATTTGCATGTATCGAGCTTGCTGCGGCTGATAATACAATTATTATTGATTCGTTTACAAAAATGTTAAATATGAAGCAAGCCTCATTTGAGAACGTTTACCTATTCAATTCTGGATCATTACAGTTTACCTGTATGTAGTTAAAAAATAAAACAATTTTTTTCATTTCACGACTGCTTGAGAACTTGAGACATTTTGTTACCGGAATAGTACCAATAGAAAAAACAGAAAAATGGTTGCCGTTTTAGTAAAACTCATTTATATAAAAGTAGGTTGTACAATTTTATAAATTATATAAAAGCCGACTTTAAACTTTTTTTGTAGCTCAGGTAAAACATGTAAGCTACAAAAATTGTAGAACTTATGAACATCATTTTATTTTGTTTCAACCTATGAACATTATTTACCTCCGTCAACCAACTTCGTTTTAAAGTGAAAATAAATAACTAATTTAACTCCATAATATTGGTAAAAAAATAATCAATATAGGTTCCGTACGGGACGAAGACATTTTTAGTATCACAACTGAAATATAAAACACATTTAGGCATTATAAAATCCATTAATCGGGAAATATAATTTGTTTGTTGTGGCAGAGAAGAGCATTTTTAACTAAGTTACTGGAGTTCAGTCAGATCCCGGGTATTGTTCCGAGCTTTCATTCACAGAACTTTGGGCAAAGTTCGCTAATACTAGTGCTAGCGCCCCCACCCCTTAAGTTCCTCTCTAGTGGCCGCTTATATCGCAATGTTATGAAGAAAAACATTTCATTACAGATTTTAGAAAATACAGTAAGCCCTTCTACCACAAACAAAGTTCAATATTTATTGTGAGATGTTGAATTACAGTAGATTTACTCGGTTATTTTATTTTAAACTCACTATTTTTTTTTCCATTCCAGACTATCGACGAATAATAAATGAAGCGAACTTGTCCAAAATATTACTAGACTCAATTTTTGTATCACACTGGGGTTTGTTTCAGACCATACCATGAATCCAGTTTGACTAAACATTGTCGTTTGATTCCAGTAGCATTTAGTATCATACAAAATATAGACATGTAATATACGAGTATTAGGCGTACATTACATATAAGTCGTCATTTATGGATAAATAAATGATAAAGACATTTAGAACCCACTGCGCGCGCGCACACACACACACACACACACACACACACACACACACAAAATGATATGATCAATAATATGATTGATTCAGTGGATTTGTTAACTTAACGCTAATATTTGAGTTCATATTAATTTAGCTATTTGAAATTCAACCCTCTGCGTTGCATAGACTCTGAGGAAATTGCATGAGGCAGACGGAGGAACAATTTGACTGCAACTGTTTCGTATGGATCCGTTACGTTTAGTAGCGATTACAGAATTGGAATGTCTGCTTCAATGATTTAGTGAGCGACGGAATGCACATTTAACAACGCTTTAACAAAAACTATCATTTCCGCAAAAAAGCAACAAAAACTTGACACGATTAGATTTTTAAAATTTTTGTTTTTTTCATAACTTCAACACTTTATGCCACTTAAACTAATACAAATGAGGGATCCGCTTAGCGGTACAGGTAAAGCAACGGGAGCAACTGGCTTGGATTTGTACAAGCGGACGGAATTAAACATAAAAGCAAACACGGCTGCCGGAACTAGATCAAGTGAAAAGACGGCTTTGAGCTGTATGTATTTCTAAACTAACAGAAACATTCTGCGTTTAGTTATAAATTCCCTTTACAGTAAAACCAAATAACTTCTTCCTATATTCTTACAAAGGAAGAGCAAAAGCTTACGTTGAATCCTGCGTAGTGACTTACGTTGACTGGGCGATGAGTAATAAATTATTTATGAGTGCGTATACATTTAAAAGACGTTTGCCCTTACTAAGGCTCTGCGTCACTGCAGAGAAAAAGCTTCTGATTTCAGCTTTTGAAGTAGGCTTGTAGGTAAACAAAAGATTGAAGGAATTTAAAGTGTTGCTCGAGTTTTTGTTTACGAAACAGACAACTCATTATTTCCTTAAAACGTAATGAAATAATGGTGTCAAAACTTTGAAGATAATTCTACACATTCTACACATAAAAATCTAGAGCGAAAGCTACAGACAAAAAAGACAGAAATCAGCTAATTTCTTAAAACTGAAAGCAAGTCACAGAAAAGTTGTCATATCGTCCAATATCGTTACTGTCTGTCCTCTCTAAAGTTATTGAAAAAATATATTTTGACAAGACTTAAATCAGTAATACAAAAAAAGCATCTTATCATCTGGATTTCGTTATAAGACTCGACAAGTGATCAGGTGCACAAATTAAGAAGCACTGCTGAAAAGGCTTTAGAAGATCGGAAGGTTTTAGGAAAAGCCTTTAGAAAAGGCTTTAAAGTATGTTCAGCTTTATTTTAGGATGTGTTGTAGGCTTTTTACGAAGTTTGGCATGCTGGTCTTAATGATAAAATTAAAAGCTATACTTTCACAAAAATTCAATCAACTAATAAAGTTATATTTAAAGGATAGATTTCTCAGTCCGGATGGAATATGAATATTCCTTAGAATACCAAAATGCCTCAAGGTAGTGTACTCGAACCTGTTCTGTATTTGCTTTATACTTATGACCTGCCTCTAGATAGTAGTAGTAGTAATGATTGCCAGTTTTGCTGATGACACGGCTGTCTTGATTGTGGGGGAAGATGTTGCAGACGCAAAAAATAAATTACAAAAAGCGGCTTACCTTGTCGTCACTTAGACAAAAAATGACGCATCAAGCTTACTAAGACCAAATCTTTACACGTAAATTTTACAAATAGAAAATATGGTTATAAGCCAGTTTATATTTTTTTAACCAACATATAGTACCGCATTCTAATAGTACAAAATATCTTGACACCAAGCTGCCCCGGAAGGAATACGTTAAGAAAAAACGCGAACAACTAGGCATCCAACTGAAGAAAATGCATTGGCTGACAGGCAGGTTAGAATTGTCAATATATAACAAACGGCTGCTATAACCATAGCCAAGTGTTAAAAACCAGTATGGTTATGTCGTATACAGCTCCGGGGCTGGACCAAGAAGTCTAATATTAAAATTATTTACACTTTTCAAAATAAAGTACTAAGAGCTATAGTGAAACCTTATTGGTACGTCAGAAATACTCCCTTCACAGATACTCGAAGACTGAACCAGTAGAAGTTGAAATACAAAAACAAATCTAAAAAAGGATAACTAGCGTAAATAATCACGTATAAGTACTGCCATATGCACACATTCATCACGAAATGTTAACCATTATTTTGCGACCTAACTCTCGATAACATCGATCAACTAGTTGTCTTATTAGTTTTGGGATTTCACTGTCAGACTGCATTCTTTAGGTAAATAAGAAAAACACAGCTAAGAAAGTTTAGCGTCAGTGCCACAATTTCAGCCTTGAAGGGATTAGCATCTGTTTATAAACCGCGTGTTTCGACTTCGAAAGTTCTACATTAAATTCAACAAAACATTTCGTTATTTATTCAAATTAATATTGAAACTAGTGCTCCCACAGTCATTGCAAGTGTGTTTGAAATGGGATAGCATTATATTTATATAATATGGTTTACCATATTTTAACAATCATTTAAAAAATTTCACACACACACACACACACACACACACACACACACACACACACACACACACACACACACACACACACACACACACACACACACACACACACACACACACACACACACACACACACACACACACACACACACACACACACACACACACACACACACACACACACACACACACACACATATATATATATATATATTTATTTATTTATTTATTTATATTTGTTTAATCTCTAACGTCATATCACGTCTGTTACGAACATAATATATTATATTAATATAATAAATTACAGTTTATATTTTGTTTAATACTAAATGCTACTGGAACAGTAAGGGAGAATGTTGAATCAGGCTAGAAAATGAGACAGAATAATTAACCATGGATATAATTACTATAATTACTATAATTACTATAATTACTATAATATAATTACTATAATTACTATATAATTACTATAATACTATAATCTAAACCCCAGTGTGATACAAAAATTGAGTTTAGTAATATCTTGGACAGTTCCTTACAAAGCAAAATACGTTCCACACTTTCAAAATGGCAACATTTCAAGTCTTAAAAATTTATTTTTTATCTTACAATTTTTTCAAAATCTAATTTCACCATTGTAACGAGCATTAAATCTGCATAAATTATCATTTTAATATTTCACTGTAATTTGAAAGCTCTAAAACGCTAACATATTGAGAGTGCAATACTGACTGTGATGATGAAATCAAGTTTCCTAAACGGGTTGGATAAATCTAAGTTATTGTTGGAAATTCGATTCCAGCACGTAAACGACACAGCTATGTGCCGCGATTAGTTAACAAGCGAGGAGGAAGAAGCAAATTTTGTAATAATTTAGCATTAGGTGATTGGATATTTAAAAAAATTGTTTAAGAAATTGACGAAAACCTTGCACGGGTGTTTACGATCAACGTGTCCTAAAGATCAAGACCTGAGTTTAATCTTTTAGACTGTTTCGACTATTATTGTAAGTCGCTAATAAGCCAAAATTATTGCTATACTGCATTATAATTAAAAAGTACAGTAATGGATATGTAAGAGGGCTTGATAATTAGGTTCACATAGAAATTTAAACATTAAGTTTCAGAATTACTGACAGGTATACCATTGAGGAAACTAGGAACTATTTTATCAATAAATGACCAATTTTATTTATCAAAGCCACTTACCATTATCATGCGTCATATCACATCTCGTATCCGCTCGTATCGTTATAAGGTCAAATGTGGTGTGATACTTGATATAAGGATGAATGGGAATTTCAACAAGTTTCCTTTTACATTTTCTAAAATACGGTTCTTTGGTGTGATGTTTGACATGACGATGTATAGGAATTTTTCATTTCATGACAAGCTTCATTTCATATTTTGTGACATATTATTGTATGTTTATATAGCCATTACACATAATGACTGTGTCACATATGACGTGTGTAAACATACAGGCTATATACAATAATAGGTCGCTAAATATAACCATTTACTAAAATTCTTAATCAACGTTATAAATTTTTACTTATATCCAATATTACGTTGCAAACAATATTCTAGATACGTGTTTGAAAAGATCGAGATCATTTAATGGCATTAAACAAAAAATATGCTTGCAATAGTTCAACTAAAAACTTGCGTTAACTAGACTTTAGGTTGAAAGTAGTTTTTAATTTTTCCATTTTGACTGTTAATTTTAAAGTACTTTCATTCTAAACGCCTGCTTAGTAAAAAGAAATATATTATTTTATTTGCAACTTTAGGCTGAATGAAACAGATTCTAACACAATATAAATCCAATCAAAAGAAGCTGTGTAAGGTAATTACATTGTGCAAACTCAAATTGGATATCAGTGTTAATGGAAACTTTAATGGTACAAAGTTAACGTGAAAACTTGCGTTTATCCTTTAAGTTCCAATTTCCAATAACAGACTATTACAGACTGGGAGCCAATTCCGTCCCACAACCGGAATTGAAACAGCACCCTCTTATTTATTAAGTAAGAGTTTAGTTCGTTGTACAGAAAGATACCTGTACCAGTAATATCCGGATTATGTAGAAGATTAATAAAGTTTTCGATGCAACAAACATCCATAATAAAAGTTGAACAGAAACAAGTTGCTTACTCATCTATTCTAAGTACGAGTAGCTGCAGTATTAACCTGCGACATATTACTTTATCAGATGTTTTCTTTACTTCCTTCTGCTCCTTTCCAGCCGGCTAATCATATAAGCCTAATTAGCAATCGCTGCCCATTTGCAGATTCTTGTAACCTCAGGCTATGCTAAAAGTCCATTTATCACTTTTTAGTATTAATCTAAACAAAAACAGTGGTAAAAAGTTAAATCTTTTTTCACTTCCGCCAAGTATCGGTCACCTGCTTATGCAGTTTACTGAATAATAACAATTTTCGTAATTGGCCGCGGCGTACCTTTCTCAGTCAAAATAGCTCATAGATTTCAGCCGAGGATACATTTGATAAAAAGATAATTAAAATAGTAAAATGTGGTTGGATTAAGAAGATTGAAGTTTTTATGTGAATTTACACATGCATAATACGAGCGTTTTTATTTAGTAACTCGTATTTAGCACTCGTATATTTAGTAACATACTAAGCGACGGACTAACATACTTCACATTGCAAATGGCCTTCTTAAATGATACGGTTTTTTTGGTTTCGGGGTAAATTGTATAGTTTGAACTTAAATAAATGCGTGGTTCAAGATTAATAACCTGATGGTTTTAAGTCCGCACTAATATCTTTGCCAATATGCTGAACGTATAGAACAACACATGAACAATGTTACACCATTCTGTAACACTGGAATAATACCAGTAATGAGACTGATGTTGTTCAGTAAACTGCGTAAGCCTGGTTCTTGGAGGAATTCAAAGGTGATTAAAAACTTTTTAAACTGTAGTCTTGGCAGGGAAACTTTTACCACTTGATTGCTTTTGTTTAGATTGGGATCATTTTTGTGAAAGTGTCATTGATACTAGGTATTGTGGACGATCATGATAAATTAAGTTATCTAATAATTTCTGAAAAATGTATTCGGAAATAATTTTAGTGCTTACTTGTTTATATATATATATATATATATATATATATATATATATATATATAAACAATGTTGAAGAAAGTGAAACTTGTTGAAAGTGTCATTTTCAAACTGACAATCAAATTTCTTTTGTGATTTTAACGTCTTCGTAGTACTCTTTGGAAGATAATTAATAAATAGTACTGCTAACTCTGTAAAAGTTTTCATTTTTAGCTATGGATACCTGCACACGCACACGCACACTCGCACGTACGCTCAAAACACAACAGTAAAAGTTTATTTTTGCATTACTGTATATTTTTATCAAATCGTAAAATTTTATTTCAAATGTTGCACTTTGGTTACAGTTATGGTTTTTCATGTACGTTTAAAATTTAGGTAAATTTTGTGACGCCGATTTTAAAAAGTCCAATCTTAGAATATTACAGTAGCCTTATTTCGCTCTCAGATGACGCATATTACACAAATACACGCTCACACACGCGCGCGCACACACACACACACACATACACACACAAGCATATACATACATATACGTTTACACATATAAACATATTGTCAATATATGGTCATTTACTTAAAATAATAATTTTTCTAGCACCCAGATGTCATACAACGTGAAAATCTGTTGAAACTGGTATCTGTAAGTATATATGCAATACATTTTCCTCTATAAAGCAACAAGAAAATAAAAATAAAAAGCACTAAATAGTAGCGGTATTTATTTTTAAACAATTTCTGCATAAATCCATGTACAGGCCTACATAAATAACTTTAAACTAAAATATATAAAATATTGTGACGTTCAAAGCGTTTGGTGTAATGATTGTATTTGTTATGAGTTTTAAGCAAAATAACTTTCTTTCTTTAAGTACGGCTAGAAACTTACCATAATAAAATTGTTATAAGAGTTGAAAGTTTCTTTCTGTTTTATTTGTACGAACTTCGCAAAGCACTTTGGAGACTCGTTAAGAATAAAACGAAATCTTTTCCTTAATGTTTGCCGACGTCGAGAATTTGCCATTTATTTCGGTGATGAGGTTTAGTTTGAGTAACTACAAACTGCGCATGCCTAAAATAAATCACAAGCAACGCAGCTGCACCGCCCATAGTCAAATTGCACGCCAAATTTGTTTCAAAGCACTAGCTGCGAAAGGTACCTATTGTTTATATCAAAAGGTCTACTAAAACTTAAATCTTACCTGCTCGCCATTAATACAGCCGTGCGAGCAAGTTGTCTAATATAATATATATATAATAAAGAAAAATATATATAATAAATATTATATATAAATATAATATATATTATAAATATATAATAAACTAAATATTATATAGTTTATTAATATAATTGAAATACATAATGTACAATCAACTGTCAACTGTGCCTATTTACGAAGGGATTTGGTAAATGCAGTATTATTTTCCACGACTTAGCACAAATATCATTGCGACAACAAAAGACAGTTTCAGTTTTGAACATAACAAGAAAAAAGCCGCATATTTTATCTATGTGTTTCACGAAAGTATACTGTAATGAACTGTAGAAATTACATTGGAAATGTTTTTTATTTTAGGAGACATTATGGTAGGACCCATACCCGAGATCTTGAATTGAGCGACTATTAAAGAAAACACTATCCCACAAAATTAAATGTTTGGTTACAGTGACATAGTAGGAATATCATATATATATATATATATATATATATATATATATATATATATCCCGCAGAGGGGTGAAGACTAGCTGCACCTATTGAGAGGATTTAGAAGTCCCTCGCTGTACCCGAGTCTAACACACACTTACACTTGCAACACCACACTTACGACTTTAACATTTTACTCACACACATACATTTATGGAGGCGATATAGCCTCATTGTGCTTTTCGCCTTAAAATTAAAAATATATATTATTTCTTGAGTAAAAATCCCTTTTTCTCAGGACATACTATTCGTACAAGCATAAATGAAGTATCTTTAGAAAGATTTTTTAACCGGTTTCTGACATTGGAAAACGATTTTGCGCTAAAACTGTTTGTGCACAATTTTAACATGTTGTCATTTTAACAGTTAAAGAAACTTTTAACTGTCATAGACAAAACGGCATCATGGATGCTCAGCTCGCATGCGCATGCGCGGCATCACAAATCAGACAACATTTTCTATATTTTACTAAGCTAACTTATTAATCACGAATAAACAATCCCATTACAAATACCAATTTTTGCATAACGTGCTTAGAACAATACCAATATTTACTTAAATGTCATTAAACGTATAGGTTATGTAGCCCTACTGACAGTTCCCTATCCATGCCAGTCGTACAAGCCGTCCCGGCCAACACGTACAAGCACGTCAAATACCAAACACATGGTTTAGACACTGTTTTTCTATAAATATATTTGAGATTTCTCCTTCCATTTAACTATTTTTAATCAATCGCTTTTCGATTTATTTTTTAAACATGTTTCCCTTCCTTCCAACTACCACCCCCAACCCAACGACTACTCTTATTCAAAAGGCTGTGTTTACTTAAAACTTTCATAGTGCAAAATTTCGCACGGGCCCCCTGGTTATGGTAGTATACGACAATAATGTAGCACATAATATCGTCTAGGCCTATAAAACAACATTTTAAAAGAACTGAAAACTGAACTAATAAGAAAGTAGCCTTATTATTAAAATATAAACAAATTAATATAAACTTTAAAAAGTAATAAAGCAACATTTTCGATCGAAATTAATTTGAAGTTATCATTATGGTACGAGTATTATTATTATTTATTTCATAAACTTAAATACATTAAAATGGTCTAATTACGTTGAAATGAAAATACTGAAGTAAAGAAATTTTATTTGGATGGTTTAATGCACACTACATCCTTTATATTTAGTGTGCATTAGAATAGGCTCTACAATACGTCTCTCAAAGGTTAAACTAAATGAAGGAAAGATACAGTCAAGAAAAGTTTTAGAATTCAGATTTAAGTCACAGCAAAAAGCACTTTATAAAAACGGGATTTGAAATACAGGTCGAAGTTATGCTTTGATTTAACCAAGGACACAAGACCTGTTCTCGATATTCTTTGCTGCTGCCTTTTTACCTACTTCATTGAGCCTATTTGATAAGGTAGAAAGAGCACAACGGACTTAGTCGAAATACGACCCTTTGTATTTCTTATGTAATTTTTGATCTTCAGTTTTTTCATAGAACTGATTTTTTGCAGATCTGGGACCTGTACCAACTGATCCTTAACAAGAAATCTTTCAATGCCAAATATTGGTCATTCAATAGTATAGGCCACGCAGGTCGGTGCATACTAGCTGCACCTATTGAGAGGATTTTGACGTCCCCACGGTAACCGAGTCTAACACATACTTACAACACTACACTTAACACTTTAACACTTTACACTCACACTTACATTTAGGGAGGTGATAATAGCCTTAATATGCTTTTCGCCTTAAAATAAAAAAATCAATAATATAGACTAATGTAGGCCTACTTGTTGGGAACATGCTCGATTCCGCGGTTGCTCTATGTATATTCAGGCGAAGATAGCTGATATGTGTTTTACCCAATTTACGTATAACATTAAATAACTACTACGGTACGTAATATATAATATAATCTGTAGCTACGAGTAAGTCCTGATTTGCTTTTGTTTTATATATCTTCAAGATAAAGAAGTATTTACTCTGTTCGTTCCCTGATAATGGTTGGTTCCAAGACCGAGACATTCCTCAACGTGAGAAATTACCAAATAAATTACTTCTAGGATAATTTAACGCATCCACTGCTAGCTCCATAATAATTTGTATTTCACAGCTGATCTTAAAGTGCTTATAACCACAAACACTACTTAAAGAAAAAAGCTTTAAGGATTTTATTTAATACTTTGATGATAGCTTAGCAACCTTATTATATTAATTAATAATTAAAGTTGTAAATAATTTTAACTAGAACAGAAAAACAGCGACTGTGAACGTTTATCACCTTAGAAATAACAATATACATTTAATAATATGTAATTTTAGTTATTTTTTATATAGAACATTGCAACTTACTTCTACTTTACTATCAAATTATGTAAGTATAAGCTTAGACTCTTGTATCTAATAGGATAGACGTAAGGTTATACGCTAGTTGTACTTTAACAAACACAACACTGTACCAATAATTTTACTCGTTTCCATAATATATCGAATTAATTTCGTCATATCCTATACAATCGTGTTTACATATATTTAATTCGATATATTTCTTAATCATCACTTTAAGCGCTAGAGTAGTTTTAACAGAAAAAAATCACAAAAATACATTGTTATTTGTAATTAGTTACATATTTTGAAAATTGTTAAGGATAATTTATTTATATTTATTTCAAAGTAGACAATATTTTGATTTTTTTTTTGTGTTTATCGTCCGACTATTGTGCACACTTGGGCTAATGCAGACGATGGGATGATTTATAGCGTATGAAAATACCAAGCCCTCGCCGGGAATCGAACCCGGATCCCCGGGGTGAAAGCCTAGTACGCTATCCATTAGGCCACCTTCCCAGAGTTACACAATATTTTGAAGTGTGTGTGTGTGTGTGTGTGTGTGTGTGTGTGCGCGCGCGCGCGTGTATGTATTACTAAGTTGATCAAAAAAACATCTTGAAATTCAAGACTGTTGAGAATGGGGTATCTTTACACGCACCTAGAACAATGGACTTTACAGTCCCCAGCATTTGTAATATCCATCTATTGAAAGCATCCAGCCGGAAAGTGTTCCAACATCGACGACAAATATTAAAAGAGATTTTATATAACAAATAATACGGGGTAAGGTACACCTAGGTAAACAATGCAACGAAAAAACATTTTTTTTGAACATTTTGTCAAAATATGTGTCTAAGAATTATGTCCAGCATTAATTGTGTTGAAAATAAACAGACAACTCTCACTATTGCATGATCAAATTTAAAAAACATCAGTATCGAACGGTTTTCCAAAATTATATTAAAACTTGAACGCAAACTTTTATAATCATTTTTTAATTACGAAATTTATCCGGAATGCAAGCGGTGAAACGGAAGTGAGTCGTCACTTTATTATTGTTTTTTTTTTCTGAACGATACCGTAAGCATTGCACATATTTTTCTGAAAATATATCGAAGAAAATTGAGATGAAAAGGACACAAAGCCGCTGCTAGCGGGTCACGTCCGTTACACGGTATATCTCCTTTGACAAGATATACGCAAGGGGTAAATATAAGAAACACTATATTGTACAGGCAGCTTCACGTAACTCAAAACGCCTTTGCTCTGATCAGAATCAAAGCCAATACAAACTTTGCGACGTGGAACACGTGGGATACAGATTTCAGTTTCATGTAACGACATTAAATGTTCATTCACAGGCACGCATTAAATTATACTGTACATATTAATAACGCTTTTCGTAATTGCATCTAGAAAAAAACATTGTGATGGTTTTTAAATGATCTAAACGTTTCATAACCTATATGACCCCAAATAACTAAGGTAAAAAACATAACTTGGTGTAATTTACAGTTATTTAATTATATTTCCCATTCAGTTTAATTATTTAAAGCTTAAATTAAGCTTTTAATAGGTTTATTCAAACGTATCTTACAGAAACATCCATCGACAATCCTTCAAGAGGTATCGAAAGGTATTGGCTTGATTTCTCAAAATCGTTATCAGATTTTATTCAAATTCAGATAATACATATGAAAAGTACCAACTTACGCAACAAATTCCAACTCGAGAGTACATTGAAAAACCAATATATATACATATATATATATATATATATATATATACACAAACACACACACACACACACACACACACACACAAATTCAACGACACTTCAGGCGTCACTTTCATATCAGGAGCATTGGTGAAATACAGAGTCGCAATACCATTCTAAGGTGAGTGAATGCATTTAGATCTAAGGGATCTGTTATGAAAGAAAAGCCACCTGGCCCCATTCACTCGGCACGCACACCACAAAACGTGGATAGAGTGACAGAGGTGATTCAGCACAGTCCCGGCCGTTCTGCTAGGTATCACGCTATGGACTGAGTAAGAGTACAGTAAAGTGTATCTTACACGAAAGTTTAGGGTTACACCCGTATAAAGTTATGATTGTACAGGAGTTAAATGCTGCAGATCATCAACAACGCCGCACGTTTGCTGAGATAATGTTAAACATGTTTGAAGAGAATGAGGAATTGCCAATTTTGATGAATAATGAAGCTCATTTCAATTTAAATGGGGTTGTTAATAAGCAGAACTACCGTTTATGGGCTTTGGAAAATCCACGTGTGCTACAGCAGAGACCATTGCACAGTCCAAAAGTGACCGTTTGGTGCGCTGTAGGAAAGTGTGGGATTTTTGGACCGTTTTTCTTTGAAAAGAATGAAATTACTACTGTGAATTTCTAATCGATACGTGAATATGATAACAGACATTTTTAGACCAGAACTTGTAAAACGAGAAATCAATATGGATCACTTATGGTTCCAACAAGACGGAGCTACTGCTCATACGGCCCGAGCTTCCGTGGCTGCAGTTCAAGCGTTGTTCTCTGGGCAAGTGATCTCACGATTTGGTGATGATGCGTGGCCTCCGCGCTTACCCGACCTATCCATGTGTGATTTCTTCCTGTGAGGCACCTTAAGGCACATGTTTACAAAAAAAAAAAACATGTACTCTGGAAGAATTGAAAGCTGCAATAAGAAACCAAACTGAGCTAATCAACGAACAATTATTCGGCAGAGTGGAAGCAAATTTTCGAGAAAAACTGGAGATGTGTATTCGTCACAACGGCCGTCATTTGGGTGACGTAATTTTTAAAAATTGAAGTAATGTAATTTTTTTTTTTAAATGACATAAGGTTACCTGCATTTCTGCATAAATAAAAATTATCTGTGTTTAGAACTAACGGACCAGTGATTTTTTCAAAACCATCCGTTTCCCGTGGACCACCCTGTATATATATATATATATATATATATATATATATATATATATATATATATATATATATATATATATATATATTCAAATGTGACACAAAAATCGATTTTGACAATAACGTTAATAAGTTACACAGCTAAATTCGTTAAACAGTTTCAAAATGGCTGCCATTTTTAACTTTAAAAAATTGTAACATTTTACAATTTTTTTACAGCGTTAAAATCTGCATAAATTAGCACTCAATTATTTAAAAATTATTGAAAAAATGCCAAAATGAATCTGAGGTTATTGTTTATTTATTAATTTTTAATAGCCTGTAACTTTGAAGTTTTAAATGCTAACTTATTTTAATTTGATTCTAACTTAGCTCCAAAATCGATTTTTGTAATTACATTTTTGTTCGTTAACTCACAAAAATTCGTTGTGTCCTGTTGAGACAAAAAAAGTGTCGAAATGGCAGTCATTTTAATCATGTAATATGCAATTTTTTTTTATTTTATACTTTTTTAAGAATCTTATTTTCCCATTATAGTCAACGAAAGAACATGCATGAATTATTTTGAATATTTAAATTCCGTTAAAAGGACAAAATCACTTACATATTTCAGGGTACATATTTTCAATAATTTGAATACTGCTGTAGATTTTAACGTTATGACAGTGAAACTATATTTTCAAAAACGTGTAAGATTAAAAAAATATTGTTGGAAATTCGCTAACATCACGTCAGCGAGACAGCTGAATGAAACGATTACTTATGTTGATATTGGAAAACTGTCAACCACCAATTTAAGTAAGACAATGCACAAAAGAGCCAAATTATAGTATAGTAAGAAGCCGGCCCAATTTTGTCGCTTCCACTGCATTTTCGTAGTATTACAAGTATAGTAAATCTTGACATGTTCCAGCTTAGTTTCTCTAAAAATAATTCAAACAGCAATACATACTTTGCGCAAGGTGTACTGGAACGTATTTGCTAAGTAAAAACTATCGACCATCTTGCTGAGTTTTATTTTTATTTCGATACATAATGTACTTTCATAGACAAATACAAAAAATAATAGAAATAGATGAGAGGTAAAATGTACCGATGTTAATGATACTGGAAATAAGTTGAGGAAATTCAAAACTAAAATTGTTGATTTAGCGTTAGTTGTCGAGAACCAACCATGTATTTTAAATACGTATACACAACAGTACCACAATTAATTACAGTAGAGTACTTTAATAATTATATAATTAATTCACTCCTTTATACAACAAAGAAAAGAGGTCCGAGCTGGCGCCTTTAATTCACAATACTAAATTTGCATAGTATTAAAATAAAACAGCGCTTTGTATTGCTAAAGTTTGTTAGAGATATTTCGGACAAGACGCAGCCTGTTAGGCTAATTAAATTATTGAAACGCCTGCTACTACAAAGTAAACATGTACACATTAAGTTAAGGCGGATTTTCTTAACTAAGCTGTTACAATTTTCAAAGTAAAATTATTGTTACAACTTTTTAACTAATTAGCTTCTTGAATATCATCGAAACATACGCAGTGCGACTTTAAGGTTTTGAAAACATTAATGCAAAATTAACGAGCAAATATTTTGCCTCCAGAAAAGAGATTATAAAAATTATGTTTTAACAGGACCAAACAAATCTACTGAAGTAGGCCTACACAAAATATCTGATAAGATATTTTTACACAAATCAATAAGGTTATCAATGACATTATGTATTGTAAATACACACTACATAATAATAGTATACTATCATATTATATAGTTGTCATAATATAAGTACTTATCATATACTTATCATAATATGAAGTATAATATCATATTATATACTTAACCTGTTAAAATGTACCACTAATCCCTTAGTAGTTCACAAAAAGAACTCTTAACGCAGTTAGGAAGATTTCCGTATGGTAATTTATATTAATTTTAAAGTTAACTACATAACTTTATGGTCTCGTGTTTTGGGATTATAAAATGGCTGTTTTCTAAAAACAAAAACAAGTGGTAAATAACTAGACGATTACAGCCTACTGAAAATTGATACACATTAAAGAAACATTTATTATCTTTAACAAGATTGCTTTGTTGGAAATGTTTTTCCAGTTTTCATTTAGTAAGGAACGAATGACAAATGAGCAGACTGGGATCCACGGTCCTTATTGATCTCCTTAAGTTTTGAGGTTTTCATGTTTGGACATATAATATGTCCGGAAACAGTTTTACATGTCCGGAGGCTTTTTTTACGTTAACTGTGTAACAGTAGTTACACATATGGTTAAAGTATTAAATAATACATAGATTGTAATGGAAATAATATAGAGCACAAGAAGATCCTTAAATCCCCTTACAAAGCAGGCTAATGGAAATCAATTACGGAAATGTAAATATTTTAATTCATGTTGTTAAATAATAAAATAATTTTAAGTTAAATATATTTCTCGAAAACGAGAAAGTATTCTAAAATATTTTTTAGTATAGCCTATTCAATCTTCTCGTTTAATGAAGGCAAGGATTAACATTAACAATAAATTCAGCAGATAACAGTTTCCCCCTCTATATGATTATCCCTAATAAACACACAGTGTTTACTTCCCTATTAATTCAACGAAACTTACGGCTTTACAAATGCAAAATATCCGTTTGGTTTTCGTAGCAAAAATGTTGTTGACAAGAAAAAGTTAAGACTTGTTATTCGTAGTCCTTTCACGCGTCTTGACAACCAATTTCTTATTTCTTAAGTAGAGATGACAGTAAATTGTGATCCTTTCATATCATAGGTGATCCTTTTCAAAATAGGTAAACATGCCAAGGAACAATCAAATACTGTATAACATTAATATTTACGAGTGAAACCAATCTGAGATAAAAGCAGATCAATAGTAAATCAATAAAATCATTTACATTACAACAATGAATCTTTTGAATAAAACCAAAGAAATTCTTCAAGCAAAAGGTAGAAGTAAAAGATTTTGTTTCAAATTAAATTTAGGATAATCCTTCATTCCATAAGAATAATGATTACCTTTTGCTTACAAGTAAATCCTTCAGCGTAGAAGTAAAAGGATCAACCGGAAAAGCTTGAATCAGCTGTAATTTAAATAAATTATTATCCATTTTCATATTGCATAGTTTACCTCTATTGTTGTTTGGTTAGTTTTTCTGAATAGTCCTTTCTGGTTACCTGTTAGTTTCGTGATAATTTGTGTATTTCATACGAGTATTTACTGTTGAAAAGTTATGTCTAATTCAAGTGATGAAGAATTGAAATGCTTCCCAGAAATTTTAGAAAAACCTCAGTTGTAGAAAATAAAAAACTAAAGATCTGACAATTAATAATGTAATAAATAAATACAAAGTAGTTTTTGGTAAAGAAATTGATTAAACAAAATTCATGAAAAAAGTTAGTAATATGAAAACAAGAAAGAAGAAAAATACGGATTCAAAAAAGACTAGAAATAGAAAGATAAAACTAGTGGAATTGAAAAAAATATGTTTTCTACAATTAGTGGTACTTATAATCCTACAATTAACAAAGTTTTTGGTAGATTTTATTATAAGATTGTGATAGATGTGGACGAACTTTTCAGTGCTGTTAATTTCATTAGTACCGAAAACACTTTTGCTTTTATAAGTGGCTCTGTTCTAGTAGTCAGTCGTTTTCTTATTTATCAAGTTAGTTTAGGTCTAGGCCTAGGCCTAGGGCCTTAATATTATTTTCCAATCACTAACATTTTTGAAATTAATTTACTGTTATTTAAAGGAAATTAGTGTTCAAAATAACGATTTAGTAGGCCTACTTCGGCCTAGTTAGACCGCCTTGATCTATACTCAAATGATAATAACTGAAAATCATAATATTTCGTGGATTTACTTAAACACATTCTACTTATAAATTATTTTTTTTATAATCTATATAAGCTCTTAAAATCACCAGTAAGTGGAGAAGAACGTGATTTATAATGTTTAACATTTTGCACACGGACTAACTCTGCCTTAGCAACAAGGAATAAAACAACATAACCATTTACTTCACAGGTTAATCTCCTACCGACTAGATTTGTCATTGTCATTGTTAAAGGATTTGCTTGTTGTTTAGAGTAAATGGTCAGTTTTATTCATAACCATTTATTACTGACAAAGCAAATGGATCAACAATAGAAGGATTTGCTTGTACTCTAAAGTAAAAGGTTTTCATTGATTTGTTTATTCATATCACTTGAAGGATATGCTTCAGATTTTGTGAATTAAAGCTTTTGCTCCTTTTTATACATTATGTATAAAAAGGAGCAAAAGCTAATGGGCATTATGCCCATTAGGTCGTCGAAGTTTCTGTTACGTTAGTGCTCTTAGATAAGTGGAACTTTAATGACACTAACAGAAATTTTAATTACAGATAAAATAATTGCATTAAAAAATTGATTGAAATGTCTTGAAATGGCAGCTGGACTGTAACTGTAGCTTCGTTTGTACATTAATTTATGTGGTTGCAATCAAGCAAGGGTTATTAAATTTTCTATATTATTTCAAAACTATCGCCTCAATTGCTTAAACGAATTTATAGCTTATACTATTTAAAGTTTTTATAAATGAACAAAGCCTAAAGCATACGATAGCACTTACTTTTGTATTTTCATATGTGTTAGAAATATAGAATCAGTGGATTGTCTGTATGTTATTAAATCAGTTTGAATACTGTGTTCTGCGGATCATGATTTATTATCTGTGCGCCAGAATGTGCTACGTGAATAATGAAGAACAAACCTTTTGAATGTAATTTTCAGCTCGGTGAAAGACACAATAGAACGGAAGAATTGTAGGCTGGCGGGAGATGTATAAGCATAAATAACGGTGGAATTAAAACATCTACCGTGGCGCTCTTCTGAGAAATATTTCATTCAAGTTAAAATACTTTGTTAGTTTTAGGGTATTAAGTAAGCTTACCCATTAATTCTACGTTATGTACGCGTTGTACTTTCAAAAAAATTAGGAAATAATTTATCGGTTGAATACATAACAATTTCAGTTAGATATTGTAGCCCACCTATTAATTAGTAATAATCATACTGTAATATATTATATTTCTAAATTTTTTCGTAACACTGTCGGTACGATTGTAATTACAGAATCTTTTATTATGTTTTCACTCCGGTCTACCAGATCGGTTTTTATGATTGTTGTCAAGACACCAATGAATTAAGGTCGGGTTGTGAGTTTGTAACCTAACTTAATCGATCCCAGCAATGTGCGAGTATGAGTAAAGAACTTTCAAGAGACGCTAAATTGAAAAGTTGTGTTTGTGTTTATTTTACAGTATCACCAAAATTCGAAGATCATAAAACATTATGCGTCGTTTATATATTAGTTCAGAGGGTCGGGAAATTTTCAAGACATTGTACAAAACATGCCTTTAAAGATTTTTAATATTAGTGTTATATTCAATAATTTGACTAGATAAGTTAACATTTGTGCACATGGGGGGGACAGCCCACAAGGAGGAAGGTTAATAATTAATACGAATATGCACATTAAAAGTCATATATATATATATATATATATATATATATATACACACACACACACACACACACACACACACACACACACAAAGTTTGTTGAAAAAATCAGAGAACCTCTAAATAATTTTTAAACGAATGAAGGTACAGTTGCTGTGTAAAGAGTCTGCACATTGGTCTCTTTTACAACACATTCCTTTGGAGAACGGTTGGGATGGGAAACGTGTACGCGGACTTACGCGCTTACATTTGGTGCAGGGTGGAAAAGGATCTGGTGCTAGCCTGTAAAACGGATCTGTATCATACGGCTAAAACATAGGACGCACACACATCAAAAAACCAAGGTGGACAGCATACGCCAAGGGCTGAGTGGCTAAGGGAGAGATTAGCTTCTAGTAAGCAAACTTGGGGTACCAGGCGACCTACAGTTTCAACTTAGCCTTACCCATACATGCGGTAGGATTATGTAAAGGTGGACACACTCGCAATAATTTTGTATAGGTGGACACCTTTTCTCTAGCGTGAAAGTTTAAATGGAAATTGGACGAACTGATAAACTTAAAACTAAATACATAGGGGAACTTGCAGAAGTGGACCTGGGAGTGAGAATCTGGGGTTGTATTTAATCCCGCAAAATCTACAGATTTCAGTTGTGAATGGTACCAGACGTAGGATTGCTGGTCAGACATATTCGACCTGCGATACATTTATACCACTGGATGAGAGTAGTTCAAGTCAAGCTCCATCACAGTTAGGCGGTAACTGCTGTCTTAGAGAGCAAAAGCCCACATCGCTCTAGTACAAGAAGCTTGAGCTACAGGAGACACGATAGTAGGACTAGTTATCGGCGGAGCTAAATTGGTTTACGGTAGATAGGCCTAGGACTTGCATAGTTGTTAGGAACAAAGAGATACTTATGTTGTTTTCTTTATGTTTCAGGGAACAGTAATCAGTACTGAACTACTTGTGGAGCAGAAGGGCAGTACTGACCACTGCATACTTCTCACGCGAGGATGTGGACTTTTACCCGCCCACTAGCTTCTGAAGAGTGGTGGAGTACTGCAATGACAAAGGCGTATAGCTATTCGAATGTTGCAACACAATATTAACAGTTACAAACGAGAGAAAACACATTATGGAGAGAGAGAGAGAGAGAGAGAGAGAGAGAGAGGAAGAGTTTACTTCCCTATATCGTAGGATATAAACTTTATATTTTTAATAAAGGTAATATACCAACATTTGTAACGAAGGCTAGAAGTGAGGTTTTAGATCTTATTCTGCGGATCAATAGTGTCCGTGTGTTGGTGAGATGATAAGTATCTAAAGAACCCTCTACGTCGTATCATAGCAGATGGGGGGGCCTATGAAGAAAGTCTTGAGGTTGAACTTCGAGATCTTTCGGTGATCAATAGTCAACTCGAAAGAATTAGGCAACGCAGCTCGTAGACTGGTGGAGATAGTTGGGGACTCTTTTCATGAAAATTGGCCTCTTACGAGGAATGTGACTGGGGTTAATGTGAAAAGGTAGACTCAGGCACTTTGTGAACACAAGGGGGATAGGTTAGGCTGTTTAATGCGGCAAAGCGGTATGATAAATGGCAGACCTACAGTCGAGCCCTGACGGAGTATAATAAAGAATTAAAAAGAGCGAGGCGGGATTCGTGGAGTAAGTTCTGTGAGAAGACTGACCGTACTTCTCAGGGAGCAAGACTTCCAGGGAGTAAGGTCCTGGCTTTGAATCCCTTGTACCCCATGAGGACGTTCATTGGATCTAATGAGGAGTATAAGACACGGAGAAGAACACTATAGAAGCTTTATTCAGGGAACACTTTCCTAACTCAGAGATCAGAAGCGTGAACTCAGCATGAAGGGAGCGAGGGTCAGATATCTCCTAAAGGAGACATAATATGAGAAACTGCAGTATCGCAAACCAGATTGCTGATATAGATACAGATGAGGTTATAAATCACCACGTTTAGCGGATTTTTTCTGGCTCTTTTGCAACACTGAATAGTGTCTATCGCTCTTTTCCTGTATGGATTGTTATTAAACCAGCACAGCCAACAGGTATGCACCCCTGAGATGGAAAACGGTCCGTATAGTGTGGAAGACGCCAAAGCCGTGTAGGTGTCACGTGCTGAACACTGATAGACCTATAGACCTATCAGTTTGATATAATTCATTTTGAAGGCAGAGGAAGAGGAATTGTAACCTACATAATTTACAGTTGTGAGGCTTTTACCAGCAAGTGGCTAAGGATACTTGATTTCCAGGATCCTGAAGACCTCGCTGAGGACCTAGATAAATGAGATATTCAGCTGACTGCTAAAACTTATTAAAGGCACCAGTCTGCTAAACTAGAACCAAAGAGCTTACATTGCACAGAAGGTTCAATGATCGTAATTCCTTGGTTTGGATTACCCCTTGTTTACCTAATTTTATCTAACCTACAGTTTGTGTTTGTAATTTCACAAATCAATATTGGTAATCGAAATTCAATATTTAGGAGATCATGATAGATGTTCACTTCATGCTCCGGTTCAGGTGTTATCATGTTGGCTATTTCAATAGCTGAGAATTCATTAATAAATGTTATTCACCGTTTTTACTTCGACCATTTCACACAACGACATACAGATTTATACGGATATCACATTTAGTACACACGAACTGATATGTTGGAATTATACAATAGTAGTAAATACAAATTTTACAACAAATAAATGGTCGCAGAACCCTATTACTTCTTGTCTCACACAGGTGTGCAAAATATATACTAAAAGTTACTAAAATCAAAAATGTATTTAAAGAAAGGTAATCACACTTTACTATGCAACAAAATACTTTACGATGTAATGAATTTCTGAAAATATAATTCATTAAAAATTTTCAACTCGTCTGTTGAAACTTTACTAATTAGAGGCTACTTTTATTTTTTTAATCGATCGTGTCTATCAGTTAATTGTTCCTCTGCTCTGTTGTTCAATTAATCAGTCAATTCATTATAATCATAAAACAGGCTACTAACCAACTTTAATTATCACCTGACTTGTGTTCAGTAATAGTTTGGTGTTTTTTTGATACAAATTATGAAAAATTTCTTTTGCAATTCCGGTACATTAATATGTATGCATTTTTATAGCCTACTTTATTTAAACAAAAATGTGCTTATTCCTTTCAGAATAGCTGTGATTTACATGACTCACGTAAGTGATATTTTTGATAACAACTAAATAGTTACAAACAGGCCAAGTAAAATTTAAAAGTTTACAAAAACAAGATTAGCGACGTAGACCTGCGTCTTACAGGGCATATACAAGAAATATAATTGCCTTTGGGCTTAGCCTATTTGTTAAATAAAGAAGCAATCAGTCAAGTTATGTCTAGAGCTGTTTATGAATCAGTGATTATTGTTGAGTGTGTTAAGTTTGACAATTATCCTCTTTTGTTAATAAAAGGAAACAATACAGAAATCAAGACATTTAAAAATTACATTCAAAAAAATAAAACCAAAAGGTTGACCGGTAACAATTAATTGTTCGGGCTACGTTTAATTGTAATACTTTAGAGTAAGTACCTAATCGGAAAAAGTATAACAGTACCTACATATTTTTTTTGTTTACACATACACATTTATAATGTACTTAAAATTTATTCTAAAACTAGCGCCCCCGTCCCGGTTCAGATTTTAAAGTTGAGAATCTGTCTGTTGGTTTGTAATTATTTTGTTAATTCGCTTTTTTTCAGAAATGATTTTGCAAATTAACGCTTCGCCCGCGAACATTTAGCCTTCACAGTACGGTGGTTTTGATATTTTGACCACCCAGTGTATTATTTCAAAAAAATAGACCCAAACAGGGAGCGTCAAGTATTGAAAATAACGTCAAATGAGACTTATGCATGTATTAACGGTGATTATAATGAATAGTGTAGTTAGATTTTCAAAAACGTTTAACATTAAAAAAATGTTTTTTAACATTCGGATTGACTCCTGTTAGAAGCCAGCCCATTTTCTACTTGCGTCATCCAGAGATTATGACAGGAGCTGACAGATGAAAGCTTCCTCCAGTTCGACTTTAAACTTGGAGCGAGAACCACCATACAAGATTGGCAATACGTCGGAACTATATAAATAAATTAATATATATAGGCCTATATATATATATATATATATATATATATATATATATATATATATATATATATATATATATATATATATATATATATATATATATATATATATATATTAATGTCCTAGTGATGTGTACGTTCGTAGATTTCAAAAAAGCGTACGATTCCATTGATCGAAAATCTTTGTTTAATACTCTGGAAGAACATCGACTTGATCCTAAAACACTGCGACTGATCAAACAAACACTGACAGGAACAATCGCTGAAGTTTATGGGGGAAATTTCCAAACCCTTCCTGATCACAACTGGAGTTCGCCAAGGAGATGGACTCTCGCCTCTCCTTTTCAATCCGGTGTTGGACAAAGTTATCAGGAAATGGGAGAATGAATTAAAAATTGAAGGGCACTTGAAACTTCGACTTGGAAGACCTAAGGACAACACAGAAATCGCGTGCCTAGCCTTTGTAGATGACCTAGCCATACTCACAGATAATGAAACAACAGAGATTAAACAGATAGAAGTCCTAAAGGAATGTGCAGACAGGGTCGGTCTAAAGATCTCGTTTAAAAAACCGGATTCTTCTGTTCAAAATTAAATATTCAAGAACTAAACACAAAGTATGGTAAGATAAACAGAGTCAAGCACTTTAAATATCTGGGAGAAATTCTTGAACCCACGGGTGACGAGAAGGCTGCGCAAAGGGTTCGGCTACTGAGGATGAAGAGGGCTCTTGGTATAACGCGTGATATCTACAATAAGAGATGTATGTCGACGCACACAAAAATCAAACACTACAACACAATCATAAAACCGTAGGTATTATATGCAAGCGAGACGCTAGCACTAAACACAAAAGCTACCATGGAGGATATTTTGAAGGAAGAACGAAAAATCTTGAGGAAGATCCTTGGCCCGAGATTAACAGAAGATGGGTACAGGTTACACTCCCGGAAGACCACAGAGAAGATATCGAACCTGGCAGCAGATATCAGAAGAAGGAGGCTTCGGTTCTATGGACACATCAGTAGACTCCAAACAACGAGACTTGCCAACAGAATCCTTAAGTATATACAAGGTGTCAAATCAACAACGTCGTGGATCCTACAAGTCAGAATAGACCTACATGACGCAGAAATAGACTCAACAGACGTTGAAGACAGGCACGCATACAGGAGAAAGATGCTCGGTTGGAAGGTCCCAGAGAATGAAATCCCAAAGAGAGCAGGGGTAAAATGGACGGAGGAGTGAAAGAGGATCCATGGGGACAGGATGAGGGAGGTGTGGAGGATTAGAAGGAGCAAGACATGAGTCGGAGTGCTTTGCGTGATCCAACCGGGTCTATACGCAGATAATAATAATATATATATATATATATATATATATATATATATATATATATACAACAAATTTTCAAAATATCATAGTAAAAAATGATACAAAAGTCCGGATTTCTGTTCTTCATTTCTAGGTTCCATGTTTGGAGTTCACTATGACAGCCGTTCTATTCACTAAAAACTAATCGCTCGGTCTGATGAGAGACGTCCCATTTGTATTGTTTCAGTGGAGCATTAACCTTGTGGTGTTCGCATGCAACTAAAATTGATTTCCCATGGGATATCTTCAAACTTCAAAAATACAGATCTTATGTTCACAAATCATGCTAAAATGCATCTTACGGACATTTTACATTAGTGAAGAAAATAAAGAGGTGTTATTACCTAACAAAAAGGTCGGGCAGCTCTAAATTTTTGTTATGTTGTATACGTCAGTTATGTAGTAAAACAATCCAATTCCCCACAGTCTCTCAGCTTCTGTACCCTCTGTAATAGTGGGAAAACCATCGAAAATCGGCCTTTCAGGTTGATCATATCGCAAGAACAGATTCCGACATGTAGAGGACAAAATTTCCTAAAATGTTAACATTTAAAGTTCTTTTGTGCAATGAATACTGACGGATATGTATTCAGAAGTTCGAAAAAGAAATAAAATTACTAAATGACAAACATTTTTTCCTTCTTGCCACTTAACGTTGCAATAACTTAGAAACATTTAAATTTTTCATAGAAGACATAATAAACAATCTTGTAGATAATTTCGTTACAGATTCTACAAGTTTTGTTTTTAAAAAGGGGGTAAATTTACTGGAATTTGGTTTTACTCAATGTGATCCAGTAAGCCAGTTTGTTTACACGCATGCAAAACCAAATTTGATATATAACAGCGTTATAAATTAAAACATATGTATCTATTCGATTGTTGTAGAATGGCTTATTTATTCATTTTTATTTGTAACCTTTTGAATGTTAAATTATTTTTTTTCAGGCACTATTCACTGAACTACATACAGAGATGTATAATTTTATTTGATTGCAATAAACATTTTTTTCCCTTACATACCACTTGCTAAATTAGTGTCTTCCGTACTAGGTTTCCGTTCCTGTGACTACTAACTCACAAAGATTAAATTCTATTAACATGCTTCGGTAGCGAATCGACCCTACGCTCTCGTATCTCCCAAAGTATGATGAGTTACCCCTGATATCCCGTAATAACCAATAAGTACCTCCATCTCCAACAGAATAAGCCCTTTCTAATTGTACGAATTAAAATTATGTTCAAATGCATTGTATTATGATACACCAGGTCCTGTACGGGATCTAAATTATGTGTTATTGTTTTATAATTTTTCGCATATAGAAGTTTACCCGATCGAAATTACCTGATTTTATTATTAAAGTTTCAAAAAGTGAATATATATTTTTAATTTGTTTTATATATATGCTGCAAACAGATGATGTTCGATTATCTTAGGAAAATATTCAAATGGCTTATAAATTTAAATAAATAATTTATTAAAATGTAATCAAAACGTAAATACATCAATGGACGTAAATACATTAATTAGTACATACAACTCTGATACTATTTATACTATCTTATTTTTATAATTATTAACGCTACCGTTGTTATTGCATAACTACAAATTAATAATTATTGCTATTTTAGTACTTATAGTTGAAGTTTTGTTTAAATTCACGTCCGATAGATATCTGATCGATTCAAATTTAAATTGTAACTTATTGTACATTAAACACATTTTATTGCATTTTTTGTTTTATTTCACGTATAAATAAAAGCAAACCATTTTAATAACGTCAGATAAAAAAAATTGGGAAAACATCAAATTTAGTAATTTCTATCTATCTAAAATAAGCAGATAGACGGGTCTTGTCAGTGGACCAGCAACACAGTTGATCTTTATTTGTATTTAATAAAGCGTAAATTAATATATAATAATACTTAAACTAATATTTTTAAAACTCTCAGAAACATTTGTTAGATTACATTTCAATAGGCAATCCTAATTAATGGGGTAAATTTATAATGTTAATGAAATCGAAAATGTCACATAACGAAAGTTCGAACTTGATTAAAAAACTTTAAAAAAAGAATTTTTTAAAAATGATTTTACAAAAATGGCAACGAAGCTATTATACAAAGTAGAAAGCGATACGCAGTAAACTTTAAATCGTCGACTGCAATAATGTCTGTTTTAATATTTAATTATGTGAAAAAAAAATTAAATACATGTTTAGAATGAATTGATATATTTTCAAAATTACATTAAAAACATTGTTATTTAAACATTACAAGAGTACTTTTGAAAGGTCCAAAACATTACTTGAGATAACAATGGAGAAAGAGAAACGATTGTACGGCCCAAGTAATTAAAGATTATATATTTGAGCAACGTATAATTGAAATAGAAAATATACGACGTACGACACAAAGCAAAAGCGTTCAGTTAAGATTGTTATCCTCTCGTTTCTCTTCCGGAACGTGACTTTGCTGCTGATAATACTTTTGTAACAGGAAGAGGTTGTTTTATTTCTTGCTCTTTAATTGTATTTTAGTACTAAACAGAAAGCCTCCTTCTTGAATATATATTTGGTTATGGGGCCTGGTGACCCTTGGTACAGCGATCAAAGGATCTACTGTGAAACTAAGTCCATCGTTACACTAGTTCAATAGGGTGGTAACCCTCATCTACAAGGCTACAACTTTAGTAAGGTGTGTGTGTGTGTGTGTGTATGCGCGCGCGCGTGTGTGGACAAGTTTTTTGCACGGGTAAACTATAAATCAACTTATGACAAAGTTAAATTTGGTAAAGCGTTTAAGTAATAGGGAAAAAAATAAATTAAATAAATAAATCTAGCGTTGCTCTCGAACAGTTGGGAGGACTCATAAAAACAGATCGAGTCACTGAAAAACATCGCAGGGAAAGTTGGCCTCCGAATATCCTTCGGGAAAATGGAAGTGATGTCGACAAGGAGGACAGCAAAGAGGTATATGAATATCGGAGGCGAACGGATAAATTGTCGACAAGTTCAAGTATCTGGGAGAAACCATCACCAGAAATAATAGGGAGAAAACAGCAATAGATAACAGAACAGCCAAACTAAGGACGGCGTCAAAATTAACATGGAACACCTAAAAAAAAAAAAAAAAAAAAATCGCTATCCATAAAGTCAAAGATTAGATATTACAACACAGTGACGAGGCCAGCAGTGGTGTACGCGGCGAAACGCTCTTTAACCTGAGAAGCCGGAACAGGACAGAGGAACTTCAGAGAGCGGAAAGAAGAATAATAAGAATGATCATCAGGAAACGCATAGTGAACGGGAACCACAAACTGCTTCCTGGAGCACTGGTGTACAAGGAGACCGAACACCTTATCGACGTATTCAGAAAGAGACGCCAGGCATTTTACGGACACGTGATCAGACTCCCAGAAGAAAGGCTCAACAAGAAATTACTGAACTACCAGTTAAGCACAAAGATAAAAAATAATTGGCTCAAGGAGATAGAACAAGATCTGGAAGACCTAGGGATAACCGAGAAACAGTTGAGAAATGGGGGGGGGGAGAAAGCCATACTCAAGGACAAGGAAAGGAAATTCAACTTTAGAAAAGCAAGCGACCGAAAGAGCATGACAATTTCAGAAGAACTTAGGAAAAGGAGATCACAAAGGCTGAAGAGGTATTGGGAGGAACAACGCGCCAAGAAGATGAGACCTCACTAATGACTGAATGTGCTCCAGTGTGGGCCTAACCAAAAAAAAAAAATAAATAAATAAATAAATAAAAATAAATTATTACTAGAATTATAAAATTAACAACTTATAAATTCAAAATTACATTTTAGATTTTCTAAAATTTAATAAAATTGTTTTCCAAGTTTAAAAAAAATAATAATAGCAACGACACCAATTATAAACTGCTTGTGTTTTAGCAAGTTTATGTGCACGACTATTTAAATTAATCCAGGACTAGAGATTATAGATATCTAGAGATCATAGATGGTATTAATGGTAGTGATGCTTGTTCTGCTGTCAGCAGATTTCCTTAAAAAAAGCTATCATAGCAACAGTGCGACATAAAATGTCAGCTGTTTTAGAAAATAAAAACATAGAAAGTCAGCTGTTTTAGAAAATAAAAACCTAGAAAATTGATAAATGCCGGAAAATATTATAAAGCAATTTAAATATTGCTCGCACTGTAACAGTCAAAGATGTAGCACACTGTTACAAAAGTAATAGGTGTATTTATAATTCAACAAAGGTTTACAGAACGTTTCTCAAACATTACAAGAAATAAAAGTGCTTTCAAATGAAAAGGAAACGATTACAAAAATATCAAAAACAAAGAAATGGTTTAACACAAAGCGGAAACACGTAATGATATAGAAATAAAGGCCTTTGCAACAAATAAAATGAAAAAAGAAACTTTAACTTACGTTATGATATATTTTACTTTTGTTTAAAACAACGAAAAGGTGAAATAAACAACTCGTCACGCTAATATCACAATCGCGGACGCAGCTGTCGTACTGACGTGAATTTACGTCAATAAAAAAATTTAATTTTAAATATAACAAAATTTAAAAACATCACTTAAATTAGCATTGTGTGATAAAAGTTCAACATTTTTAAAAAAAATGTACGTTAGAAATTCAAAATCTTGCCCCGACAGCAGCAAAATAATAAATAATTTTATTTAACATTAAGTAACATTAAAAAAATTTGGTTTAACCGTGGTAACCAGCGTTATTACCTGCAAAAATAACATTTTAACTTATAATTACATTGGCAATACGTAAAGAAACTCTAGTAAGTTTAATGTCGTATTGTCAGTAAAATTTAAGTTGCTAATTTATGAAGATTTTTTTACTGGTTGTCATGGTGAAATTGCGTTTTTTTTTCAAATCTAAGACGAAATTTTTTACACTTTATTCAGTGGCCGCTAACAATATTTTAAAGCAGGTTGACGACTTCGTTTGGTAAGGAATGTATATTCTAATGACCCCCTCAATCAGAATAAGTGATCCATCTACCAGTGAGCCTTAACAGTGGGTGGTCGTTGTTCCAGTAGTAGTCACGACACGAAATTGTCTCGTTTATGTTGTAGAAGTAATAAATCAGAATAATAACAATAAACTTGCATTTAATACGCGAACACATATATTAGGATTTTACAACAAAAAAATATAATAAGAACCCTGGCCGCCATAATATCCAAAAAATCATCTTTTACTTTTAAAAAAAAAATCGACTTTTCAATTTTCATAAACCAGCATAGTCATGTACTTAAACTCTGTACTTCTAATTTGTACTGACATTAACAAAATTTACGATGGTGAAACTCGATTTTACAGTGTAAACATTTTTTTTTAATTTTAAAGATTTTAAAAGGTTATCACTTTGTTAAGATTTAAAAAAATATTTTTTTTCAGTGAAGAACTTGCCAGAGTTATTAAGAACCTTTTTTAATAACTGCCAAGTTTTAAACTGATCTATGCCAAGTTTTTCAATCAATTCAAAATTTCGCAATATTACAAAATTTGTTTAAAAGTGTGTGTGAGGGGGAGGGTTTAGCGTTAGTCATTTTACTCCGATTTGAGTTTAACTTGCTACAAAAATCGAATATATTAATAATTGGACAAGTTCGTTACACATTAAAGTTCAATCCAACAGTTATTTTGAAAATCCTTAAAAATCAAACTTTTTATCTTCACTGTTTTGAAAATCTGATTTCATTCACGCAATCACCATTAAAATCTACACACATTAGCCATTTCAGATTTTCAAAATCGATTGTAATTGCGAAAATAAATGCGACGCGGTTAGGGTTCCTTCGTATTTTCAATGTAATTTCCAGTTTAAAATGATAATTTTATACAGATTTTAGTGATTATAATTGTAAAATTTAATTTTGAAAAAACTAACGATTAAACAAACTTTGCTGTAAATTCGTTTGCAATAAGTGTGCGAGGCTATGTTTCCAATAATAACTAAATCACGATTATTACTTAAACTTGTGATCACTGATTTTCCGTTTGATTGTTTATGAATGATTAACGCAATGTTTAGTTTTTTCAACCATTAAACTAGTCATGACTAATACTAATCTCAGGTGGTAGAAGTTTGTAACTGTTCTAAGCGCAAGCCTTATCGATTACCTGTAAGCTTTATTACCTGTCACATCAAATGCAAGTACCGATAAAACAGCACACTATCCAACTTCCATGATCCCTCGCGTTTAATCATATAGTCCTTTATTAGACGTCAGCTTCGGACATAAGTAAGTTTTTCAGACCGAAATCTACAAAATAAGACTTTTCGGGACTTTGTTTATACAGTTTTCTTGGATTTCTCAATAACTTGATTTTTATAAGAGGCAGTATCCGGGACAGGAAGTAGGGAATGACATTTTGTAATGTAGCGTACGGCTACTCAGAACCTGATCTAGAAGTCAATTCGGTGCTCATATCATGGTCCCGAGACTGGGTCTTACCACTCGAATAGATCACGCGCCAATGTAATATTCGGTAATTATAAATTAACGATCGTTCTTAAAGTTCTACAGTTGATATTATATAATGTATAAATTTAATAAATTATTAATTTTCGTATTTTTAATTTTCACTTTTAAAATTGATTATATAGTTTCGATATCGACTTCATTTTGTCAACTTGTTCAATTACTTAAAACTAAAATTATATGACAACAAAACTGGCAATTTTTTTAGCGTCCGATTAGACAAACAATTTTGTCTTACGAAGAAAAATACAACAATCGGCTGGTGAAAGTACAGTACCAGGAGACTAAACGGTATATTGCACTCGTTACAAATTTGTCGCTAAAACAGGGGTGGTTGGGGAGGTTGTATTGTCGCAGTGCAACAGATGTCGGGCAACACTTTAAACGCAATCTGTACGAAAAACATCTGTAGTGGATGGAATGTTCGAAATAAATGTTGAATGTATATAAAAAAGTAAGTTTGATTTTAATACGCTATGACAAAGGTATGTTTAATATTTTAAAATCAGAAAAAATAATAAATGATAGAACCAAAAATCTGGTTCTATTGCTATGGGTAAAGAACAACTTTTATAAAACGGTAGTAATGAGAATTTTTAAAAAAACAGGTTAATTGCATTTGCTGTTTGCAAAGAACATAACTCAAGCAGCCTGTATGTAGAAAACGCTGCACATAACCATTAATATTTTAATAAATATAAAACAAAATACAATTAATTATCTTGCTTCATTGTCTGAAATTATCTTAACAACTAGGTAGTAATTATACAGACAAGTTAAACTTTATACGCAAAGATTCTACTCACACAAGTTCTAGAAAGACGACTGACGAATGAATATTATCTTACCTGAAACAAAACAAACATAAATTAGGCCTATAAATGCGGAAACAGTTTGGTTGTAGAAATATGGAAATTAAATAGAAATTTGTAACAAGTTACCGTGTGTCAGTATTACTTACTGTATGCATGATATACAGAAATATAAATCAAACCTGCATAAAACGTGTAACGAATGTAATGGACGTTTACATTACTTAGCTATTAACTTCGATAGCTCGTCAACTGTCCAGCCAAACACGAAATAAATGGTGCATCATACTGTATGGTGATATTTCCGTAAAAAATCTGGTAATGAACTTGATAAAACACAACAAAATCGACTTTCTCAAAATCGATTAATCGAATTTTGGTTAATATATATAATTTTGGTTTTATATATATATATATATATATATATATGGTTTTATATATATATATATATATAAATTCAACTATAACCGAAGTACTATATATATATATATATATATATATATATATATATATATATAAATTCAACTATAACCGAAGTACTATATATATTATATATATATATATATATATATATATATATATATATATATATATATATATAAATTCAACTATAACCGAAGTACTAAATTTGAAACAAAAGGAAAATTTACTGTCCAAGCGTAAATGAAGTACCCATAAATCTCATAATGGGTGCAAAAACAGTCTAGTGTAGCCCTTTGTAGTGAAAATATCAACAACATATGATATGAATTTCAGAGAGAAATTGTACATACGCAAATCAAATCATGATCGAATAACACAACATTGTATATTTGTATACAAGTACAGTTCTGTACGTTTCGTACAGGAAATTGTAATTTAATTTAGTAAAGAAGTATTTTATAGCGTTCTACGAGTTAAGTATTCATTTATCACCAGCTTCTATATGTGACTCGGTCATTCGTCACAGTTCAACAAAGAGCAGTGTAAAACAATGAACGATCCAGAGTAAAGTAATTATGTGGCTTCAGGTGACATTACACTGCACTCAGCTTTTGCAATTAGATTCTGTCGCTGTTTATTCAAGGCGAGAACAGTCCCGTCGTAGCCGATAAAAATCATACATAACTGAATAAATATTTCTTACAGGCTAACTTAAGCGTATTATTAAAATTCGGTTGCACTTTTTTGAACAACAAAAAAAAACGCGTCACGCTAATCGTAACACATTAGTATTCTTTACGTGAGTTTTAGCATCCCACTGAACTGGATGATCGTTTTTAGTGCATTCGTGGGTCAGTGTTACGCTTTCTGGCTTTTTAAACTAAGTGACGTGAGTGCAAAACCCACTACTAACTGGAATTTTTTACATATAATATTTATTTATTTAAGATTATATATAAAGTATGTTGTGATAAATATTTAAATTATATTTGTCGCCTTTATAAAATATACTGCAACTACCTAAAACAAAATTGCTCAGAGCGTTTACAGTAAAGTATAGGCTATCTTGCTCGCTGTATGTAGAAAAATAAATTTATTAACAGTTATTTAAATTATTTTGTTGTTGTTATTTTAAGGCGAAAAGCACATTGAGGCTATTATCGCCTCCCTAAATGTAAGTGTGTGTTAGACTCAGGTACCGCTAGGGACGTCTAAATCCTCTCAATAGGTGCAGCTAGTCTGCAACCCCTAAGGGGTATTTAAATTATTAACAAACGCCGTTATAATACATACCCAGCCCAGCCAACAGCATTAACAGTTGCACTAGCAAAAAAGTAGATTTTATATAATTTCTGTTTTTTTAGGACAGCCAAAGTACTTACGGTAATATCTTATTGGTTAACAAAATTCCTAAACCTATTTTTATGTAAAGCACATTTAGAATATTTACTGTAAAATACATACTGTATTGACACAGAACACATTAGAATAACTTATATCAATGTTACTGTCTAGTAGTATATGCAGTACTGTACGATACATTTTGCTCTACTAGAAGTAATTATAAGCGAGAATTATAAATACAATTACCTTATTTAATGCGTGGTAACTCCAAATGTTATTGAAAGAATGTGATTCTTTAAAACTTATTTCTCTATCCCTCTGCCGTGAATTTTGTATGTAAACGAGATAGTTCTTAGATAAATTAAAAAAAGTCATAACTCCACGTACTTTTTGGCTGTATATCATATGCATGAGCGCGCTAGGTAATTTTATTATGACATAGATAAATGTCTACTTTCTTTAATATCAGTTTTCTATTATTTTATTTTGACAATAAGATTAGTAATATAATTTGATCAACGCATACCAATAATGAACGGGTTTCTTCAAATTTTCCGTCTGTCAGTCACATTTTTTTTACAAAATACTAAAAGCGTAAATTAAATGTTATTGCAGTCCTGTCATTGTCTCGTCTGTTACTATGATGTCGCGAGCGGCCGAATCTCGAAGTGATCCAATGGGCATCTCTAGCTGCGTCACATTTTATTGACTCTATACAAATATAAGTTTACAATAAGTACAAACTGAAGCAGACACACACATATCTAAAGACAATTAGAATAGCTGTTAAGTAAGCAAGGGCTCAACAGAGCACCATCAAGTAAAAACCCAAACAAACTATATCAAAAATACTGTTCAGATCTGTCGTAAAACAAAATTTAGAAGTTAATTAAAAGGCAAACGTTATAAATGAGTTTTACCTTTATACAGAAAAACAGAATTTTCATTAAACAAATTTAAATTAAGAAAGTAATTTCCAAATGATGATAAGAAAAACCATCTTCGAAACAGTACAATTATAAAAATTTCTTTTAAACACAATCAGTTTAAAAATCGCACTTTTCCATGATTTTCTGTAAAATACATACATTAGAAACATATCTAGGCCTAAACGTTTTGTAAAAATTTCAAAGGTACTAACATTAAAAATTAGACGAGCGTGTGGCTCTAAATTTAAATATACGTCTTCGAAAATTTTTAAATTTACCATAAAAATTGAAATTCCTAAGGTAATAATATTTTTCTCGCCAGGATTGTTATTTTGTTGAGTACACACATCTCCCTTTTCTAGCTTAAACATTTTATGCTTGTTGAAGATTTTGTGAATACTTTCATTATTTTTGGAAGCACTCTACTTTATACAGTACAGTAACAAAGTTTTGTTTATGGAAGTATTCATACAAAGTATACATGTAGATGTATGTACTCTTACCTTAAATTTATACATTTAAATTTTCTTCCATTTCAAAAAATGAGTATTTTAAAACCATAAAATGTTATCAGAAATTAAAAAACCTTGAGCCTGAGCTGGTTCATGAACCCAGTACTTCTACAGTACAATCTTCTTGTGTCCAACAATTGCTTCCACTTAAAAACAAAATAAGTCTGTCATCTAGATACTTTAATTTGTCAGAATATAAAAAAACTGTAATAAATAATAGAGAGCTGTAATAATAAAGCGTGGCTTACTTTTACAGTAAAATACACTAAATGACATTAAGATCTGTGCAAGATCTATTGCATTACAATGGGTAAGAGAGGGTGCAGTATAGGAAGAGGTAGAAGAAAAGGAACAAATAAAAAGAAATAGAACGCGAAATGGTTCCAGCGATTTTTATTAGAATTGACACACAGATGTACGTATTTGCTGATCCTTTATTTCAACTCGTGTTCTATGTGGTCAATTTTTTGTTGGTCTTTCCCTTTATAATAAAATCGAACCTGATCAGTGTTTCCGTACTCTTTAGCCGAGAATAAAAGCTGGAAAACATCCGTCAGCTGAAAGTACTTTGACGCACTGTTACTTATAAACACAAGTAACTTGTTTGTCTTTACTTAACCAAAAAGGTAATCTAATAGAATACATATTTTTGTTCTGCTACTAATGACGTACTAAGACACTAGAAACTGCGTTGGATTAGGCCTACCTACAATCAAGTGTACAGGTGTCGTATCGCAGTACGCAGCTGACTCGCTCACTTAATGGAAACGAATTTCTAAAATTTAACATCAATATATTTTTGTATCTTAAACTTTTTCGAAAATATGATTTCACCATCATAATCAGCGTTAAAATCTTCGTTAACAAGCATTTTAAACTATACAAATTACTTAAAAATACAAAAACGGATCTTGACCGCCGTCAGACTCATTGCCTTACTTTCAAAGGACTGCTAATTTATGCACGTTGATAACGATGGTGAAATCAGATTTCACAACAGTGTATGATGATAAGAAAGTCATGAATTTTTAAAGATTGAACAGATGTTATGAGACTGTTGAATGGATTTTGCTAAAAAATGAATTTGGACAAGCAAGCACAATAATTTTGTGACTAAGTTTAAATCAAATCCGATTTGCAAACTCCTGATATATATATATATATATATATATATATATATATCAGGAGTTTGCAAATCAGATATATATATATATATATATATATATATATATATATATATATATATTCAAAAAGTAGAGGTCAGGATCAGCGTTCACTTTAAAGTTTAAGTAATACCAAATGCAAGAAGTACCAAGTACTTAATCACATTCAATTATTGAATTTTTCTGGATAACAAACTATCCTAGCTATTTCAAAAATTTCGGCTTGAGTCAAATCGGACCCAAATTTCGAATATATAAAAAATACACAAAATCACACACACACACACACACACACACACACACACACACACACACACACACACACACACACACACACACACACACACACACACACACACACACACACACACACACACACACACACACACACACACACACACACACACATATATATATATATATATATATATATATATATATATATATATACATATATAAAAAATTTTTAACGGCCACCTCAAAAAGTGATCCAGAAGTCATGACCGACGTTCATTTCAGGTCCTGGGTTTGGGTGTTACCATGATGGCCGCTTTAAAAGCTTCTTTTCGCTAAGAAACATGTTGTTTAACACACATTTTCGAAACACCTAACATACGTGCTTTGCAAAGTAATCAACTCTGAACAACGTGTGTGTTTAACTTAATTATGCGTGCCGTTGTGGAACTTGGATGTTGTATATTTTACACGTTTTAGTTAAATAAATAATGATTTGACATCCTTCATAAAACATTGTTCAACTGAACAACTACGTCGTTTTGTAAAGCACTTTTCACACATTGTGTTTTTTTGTAAAAGGAACACAACATAATCGAAAACCTTTGCCGCTGCTTTGTTTTATTTATACAACCCTTATATTTCTTGTCGAGAAATTACAATACGACAGTTTCTCCCCAGTGAATAATGTTGGATGTGTGCCATTAAATTTGCAAGAACAATCTATCGGTTTAGAAATTACTTTTTGAGAGTTTTGGGTGCGGTGGGACATGATCGCCTGTCTGCCGTAACTTTCATTTGAATTAAGCTGAAATTGATTGTCTGTGTGCAGTAGGCCCAAATTTTGTAAAATTGATTTTCAAATATCGAAGTTTATAATTTAAAACAATTAAAACAATTTTAAGATACCAAAATTGACAAACACACACACAGGCGCGCACGTGTGTGTGTGTGTGTGTGTGTGTGTGTGTGTGTGTGTGTGTGTGTGTGTGTGTGTGTGTGTGTGTGTGTGTGTGTGTGTGTGTGTGTGTACAAATTCAATACCGAGATTTGAAATTTTTAACGTAAATGCACAGAAAGTCGGACAAAATTTCGATGCCACATTTCAAAATGTCTAAATAGATTTTTTTAAAATTAAATATTTAATATTTAGCTGAAAATTACACCTGACGTTATCTAGCGCTTTTTTTAAAACTATTTTAATTTAAAAACAAAAAGAAAACCATTGTAACGTATTATCTCATGCTCAGAGATATTAATTATTTTTTAGGAGCAACACTTACTTCTACTTCTTATCAAACATATTTTTCTCTTAATAAATAGATGAGTAATACGTATCGTTAATTAACAATATTATTATAGTGAGCAGATTGAATATGGCCGACAGGTATCCCAGACCCTTTAGCACAAAATGGAAACTGAAGATAATTGCACTTTGATAGTAAAAAATAAACAAACCCGGCTATGTTTAGGCTTTTTTTGATTCGATTTACTTTCGTACTGAAAATTACTTTGATTTTAAATGAACTGCACCAACTTAACACATGTATCTTTTTATACACAAATGGTCATATGATTTGTTTAGCCTACAACAAAGTGCACCGACTCATAAAAGCCGCCTCGGTGGCCTAGTTGATAGCGTACAGGGCTTTCACCCGAGAACTCGGATTCGATTCCCGGGCAGGACTTGGCATTTTCATACGCTATAAATCATCCCATCGTCTGCATTAGCCCAAGTGTGCACAATAGTCGGACGTTAAACAAAAAAAAAAAAAAAAAAAAACAAATCATACACAAAAACCGGCTTATGATTTGTTTAGCCTCCAACAAAGTGCACTGACTCAAATATACAAACGTGTATATGATTTGTTTAGCCTCCAACACAGGACACTGACTAATACACACAAACGGGTGTATGATTTGTTTAGCCTCCAACAAAGTGCACTGACTAATACACACAAACGGGTATATGATTTGTTTAGCCTCCAACACAGGACACTGGCTAATACACACAAACGGGTGTATGATTTGTTTAGCCTCCAACTCAGGACACTGACTAATACACACAAACGGGTATATGATTTGTTTAGCCTCCAACAAAGTGCACTGACTCAAATATACAAACGTGTATATGATTTGTTTAGCCTCCAACAAATGACACTGACTAATACGCACAAACTTGTATATGATTTGTTTAGCCTCCAACACAGGACACTAACTAATACGCATAAACTTGTATATGATTTGTTTAGCCTCCAACACAGGACACTGACTAATACGCACAAACTTGTATATGATTTGTTTAGCCGCCAACACAGGACACTGACTAATACGCACAAACTTGTATATGATTTGTTTAGCCTCCAACACAGGACACTAACTAATACGCATAAACTTGTATATGATTTGTTTAGCCTCCAACACAGGACACTGACTAATACGCACAAACTTGTATATGATTTGTTTAGCCGCCAACACAGGACACCGACTAATACGCACAAACTTGTATATGATTTGTTTAGCCTCCAACACAGGACACTGACTAATAATACATACAAACGGGTATATGATTTGTTTAGCCTCCAACACAGGACACTGACTAATAATACGCACAAACTTTTATATGATTTGTTTAGCCTCCCAACACAGGACACTGACTAATAATACATACAAACGGGTATATGATTTGTTTAGCCTCCAACAAAGTACACAGACTTTCTCACATTCATCTAAGTGAAAACATTATAATTTTTTTAAATTTCGTAGTAGCTTGAAAAGGATACAAGCAATAAAACGTTTTCACTATCAGGAAAAATTCTATATTGTATTTTTTAAATAACGAATTTATGTCTTATTGAATTTTAAAATGTAAACAGTTGTAAAAAAAAGTTTGAAATAAAAACAGACTACTTGTTATTATAAAAAAACACCAATGCTTATAATTTATTATTAATATTATTATTAAGTTGTAATTTTACTACATTAAAAACAGCCTTAATCCAGAGGATTTAAACGTCCCTCGCGGTACCCGAGTCTAACACACTTACACTTACGACTTTAACTTTTTACACTCACACTTACATTTAGGGAGGCGATAATAGCCTCAATGTGTTTTTCGGCTTAAAATAACAAAACAAACCTTAAGAATTAACCGATATCGAGTACATGATAAATTACTTATATGTTAGGTTAAATGTCCTGACTTACACGAATAAACGGGACTCAACACACAAATTACTATGAATGTGTGTTCAAGTAATTGCTTTTGAACAACGACGTGTTTAAACTTACGTCGAAACAACTCAACTTTTTTTTCTATTTTGAAATACGGTGTTAAAAATAACGCTTACTGTTGGAGGATAGGTTATTTAAAATATTCAATTTAATATAAATAAATTTAATTTTTAAGGGTCTGTCAAAATTATATTTAAAGAATTTATTTACTTTTCAGAATAATGTGGACTTCATGTTAGAATGGTTTTGATACTGGACTTGGTTATTAACGTTTTTAATAAAACATAATTAAAATCCGAAAGAAACACTGTTTAAGAAATACCTTTATTGGAAGATTCCTTTCCATAAATTTCATTTGAAATTTTTAATCAAACCAGTGGGAAAAATTTCTCATAAGTATAGTAATTTAATTAAAATGCTATCAACATCGAAAAAGACTGATTTTATAAAATCCAAATTTAATATTTACCTCACGTCATCAAATTTTCTAACAAAATTGAAAATATTGATTTAGAGAAGTAGTCAAGATACACACACACACACACACACACACACACACACACACACACACACACACACACACACACACACACACACACACACGAAATTCGTCACACGTTAAAAAATTGGCATAATGAGTTGCACAAACTTTCGCGTATAATTAAAGGGAAGCTGCCATAAAAACATATTAAAGCAAACAACTTGCAAAACGATTTTATCAACTTTCAATAAATATATTTAAGCACCTTGAAACATTCAAAGAAAATCTGTACCTAATTACAAAATTTATAATTAATTAAATGCAACAAACAATAATTCTGATTCGAGAAACAACAACAAAACAGGCTAATCTTATAAACTTAATTTCTTCTCATTTTTTTTCTAAAAAATGTTCATCACGTAGACCAAATTTGAACCACTAATCAAAATCATAGAATAATTTAATCTGTATTCTTAAAAAAGCATAACTGACATTTTTTTGCGATTTCGTTTTTTCGTGTTGTACATACGTGGAGCTATCAACATCACTTTAATGGGCTTTCAAATAGATAATCAAAATAGCAGGAAAATATGGAATATTTCCATTTCTTTGTAAGAGCGCTTTCCAAAAAGGGTTTCCCAGAAAAAATGGCATATAAAGAAAGCCTAAGGGAATGATTTAAATAACTTGATAGCATAGCTTATATATCCAATTGCCATTAAGATTTTTATAAGAAAAATTCAACTGGTCCACAGAGTGATATAAGAAATTTGGAATCTCTCCTAATGAGGATCCTTTAAAGAATCAACTATAGGTGGTTCAACTACACTAATGTTCTTTACTACACAAAAATATATTACAATCTTCTTGTATTGTTTCGGTTACACGTAAACTTGATAACAACCCTAGAAGGAACACTATTGTATTACCCGATCAAAATGTTCCAAGATCCCCTCCGGAAACTCGTGCCCCAATTTGTTTAACTCAAAAAGATAAAGGGAATAAGTGTACGCAAAATCTGTCTACTTACCACGTAGACTGCCGATCCTTTGCTCAGCAATACCGCCTGGCTGCGACATCCTCTTTAAGCACTTCCCGAAGTACAGTTGCCCTACCAACGGCCGTTCGGTACCCCTACCGCGACGTACTTCTTCCCCAAGGTTTTACCTGAACTGCTGTTCTACATACCTTGTTTATAACAAGCAATATGTCAGCAGTATCATAATTTTTCTGCATCTTTGTCAATAGTGTTTATTCTTTGGCTGTATCCTCTTTGCAATTTTTAAAAGTAATAATTAAAATTATCGTAACAGTGAGTAGCAGCAGCTGATAATCAAGTTAAATTGTTTAAAGTCTGTACCTAACAGTCATTGTTTTACCGTTTTATAAAAATATATTTACAAAAATTGGCCAAAATACCTAAAATCTTAAAATAAAATTTAAATGAAATGTCTATCCAACTCAATATTTTAGTTTTATAACATAAAAACCAATAGACTAATTTAAAATTAAAAAGAAACTAAAAGATTGATTTATTCCGGAAAGTTTTGTTTTTTTGGGAGTTACATTAAAAAAACGCCTAATTCAATTAGAGATAAAACGTATTATAATTTTTTGTATTGCAACCATCCCTAAATTCTGAACTTTCACAAATATTTTTAAAAAACATCTACAAGATATAAGCAAAATAACTCCAAATACTATATTAGAAAAAACATTGTCTCTATTTTACTATATATAACAATTGATATATTAAGCATAGATAAATCTCTTAAGCTTATACTATTTGTAACACTAAAAATACGATTAAGTTCCTGTAGGACAATACAGTGTAAATCAATATTTTACTAATACGAATAACGTTTGTCTAAACATTAGAAAATATCTTTAAAAAGTAATTCAAAATTCAGTGATAATGTAGACGAATAAATACATAAATTACTCCATATTATTCCAAAATGTAAACAGACTGACGATCCCAGTTCCTTCAAAACACGATATGCGATGTGCTTGGGCCTACTGCGCGGAATCTTCTGCAAACTCAAGAAATTCAATGAAAGGAATTAATGAGCACAGTCACGTAGTTCGTCTAATTTATTGTACCAACAATACTGGAAGAGAAAATTGAGTAGCCTATTTATAAACAATTTTTATTTCTACTTAAAGCGAATTTTTCAAATTTTAACAATACATTTTTATTTTTACACATAATTGTTGTAAAGACTGATCATTTCTTTTAACGGTCTCTCTATATTTAAATTACAAATTAATTACTTTTATGCATACTTAAAAATTAATATTTTGTAATGTATGTTTGTCTAACATATGTGAGTAAGTTTTATGATTTTGGGGTGTAACGCCTCTGTTGTATTATTAATACGGGTAACACACATAGTCAATGCTTATAACATTTGGGCAAGGCTGTTTCATAATATTAAATATATAAAACTTACTTGTGGCTGTAGTAGTGGCCATCTTTGTTGAGGACTTCGGCTGACGCAGGGAGCGCACGTAGCGCTACTAACCTTCCTACCCTACTGTAAACTACCCTTGCGCCCTCCAGAGCGGCGCGGCGCATCGGCCGTCAGTATATCCTCGCGACTTACCCAGAGTGGTGGTGTCTACTGGTAGCGCTTTCATTGTGGAAATACGCGTTTTACCCGCCTCCCTCAACAAGTAAGGTCTACTCACACTAGTGTTTCCGTTGTTGTTCTTAGAATATGAAAATGTTAATGTTCTATAGTATACAAATATTTAGAAGTAATATACTTTCATTTTTTTATTTAAAAAATACGGTTGTGCCTATTCTGTTCAATTAATACAATAATTTTTCAAAGACAAAAAATACTTGTACTTAAATTAATTTTGCTTTAGTATTTCTCAAATTCATTTAGTATGTGCAATAACACATACTATTACCATTGTTCATTTAAATAGAGAACAATGGAAATAACACAATAATAACAAAAGGAAAATTTATTTGTGTTTATATAATTAAAATAATTGAAATACTAACAATATAACTTCTGTTTTACTTTTTCACTTTTCGAAATATATAACAAGTATGAGATCGTAAATAAAAATCGATTTTGAACATTTCATGACTGTACATCCGTTTTCAGCTCTTTTGAGCCCAAAAAGTTTTTTTACTTTGATTTCTGTCCGTCTTGACAAATCGTTAGACACAGACAAATTTAAATTAAATCACTTTAATACGGCTTAATACGGCCAATTATAATCAGTATGGCACAGATCAATTATCGATTTTTGATATGCATCGTATATCATATAAAACGTATGTTTTTAAATACGTTTTATCAATTTTTACATCAAATTTCGTTAAAATGTAGCCTAACGAAACTAAATCTTCAAATACACTGATTCGAAAATTATTGAAACACCCAATTACACGGAAAATGGGGCTAAATTATCATGTATGAACATTCACATAAAACACATCATGTTATAACTAAAGTTAGTGAACACTTAACTTTAACTTTAAATTAAATCAACTTAACTTTATTTAAATTTGAAATAAAAGAAATGTACTGTGCTGAAGTAAATCCGAAAAATGAAATAAACCAAGATTGCATTGATTGTTCAAAATACTTTTTGTTCAGATGTTTAACTTCAATCTGTCGTACATAATTTAATTAAATGTGAAAAACTGTATGAAATATTTTGACACAATCTATACATTTAGATATGTTACAATTTTGTCTGATGATACTAAAAGAAGAGCAAATCATTAAAAATGATTTCACAGTGAACAAGAATGAATTTTTACACGCAGAAGAAAATATGATTAGTAGAAATAAATTATTTATTCATGAATAATTTAAACCAACCGAAATAACTCTATTTAAGAAGTAATTAGAAGACCTGTTCTACAAGCAACATGTCGTCAACATCAATTTAATTTTCATACTATATTCTCTTATTAGTAGTACTTAAAGTTTGAAACATTGTTTAAATGCGACAAAACTATCATCCAAATACGTTATATAATTAATAATTAGAATGAAATAACTTTATTAGATACATAGTAGCCTACAGTTACAACAGCATTAAATGTAACTTATGCTATTTAACAGAACATTTAACATAACTAGTTTTATAATTGTTCCATAACAATTCACCACACTTTTCGAGTGCATAAAGCAACTCTCGTTCTCAAAAACCAAATCTAAAAAAAGAAAAATTTAAACCTAAATGCGTAAGTGTATGTTGAAAAACTAAAACTGAAAACATGAACAAACGAGCAAACACCCTGAGCGATCAAAACACAAAAACTAAAACTTGCACATATTATGATCAGCAAAACCAAATGTCACAAACAAGATCACGAAAATTCGATCACAATATATGACAAATACCAAACCAAACAAGAAATCAACCACCAATATTTCCAGTACTTTGGTATGGAAATCAGAGATAAATTACTTTAACAGAGTTCTTGGCTTATATTCCAGTTTTTAAGTTCTAAGTTTAGAACGAGAGTTGATTTATACTTTAAAAATGTAGTATTTAAGCTACGAAAGCCTGTAAGCTATAAACATACTGGCAAACAGTTTAAAATAATAATAATATTCAATTAATGCCCCCAAAAGCCCAGTTCGTAAGATGCAGACAAAAAGCCGAAATACGGTGGTAAATTGGTCTAATTTCCCAAAATCGATTACCTAAACTCTTGTAGTTTGATCTAATTTAAGCGAGCCGTGATTTTTTTATCGTTTGCCCAATATTTTGTGAAAGGATAAATTGATAATATGCTGCAGAATGATGTGCAAAATTTTATTAAGATCTTATACTTATACTATAAGTGTCATAATATATATATATATATATATATATATATATATATATATATATATTATTTTTAAGGCATGGTGATGTGTGAAAAAACTTTTATTTTATTTTAGAAAACTAAAAAAACACACTAAGGTTATTATCGCCTCCCTTAATGTAAGTGTGAGTGTAAAGTGTTACAGTCGTAAGTGTGTGTTAGACTCGGGTACCACGAGGGACGTCTAAATCCTCTCAATAGGATCAGGTTGAAACATATATATATAGATAGATAGATAGATAGATAGATAGATAGATAGATAGATATAAAAAATCATCAGCAATGTGAACTGACTGAACATATTAGCATTGTTAAACTGGATAAACAAAAAATACATACAACATTCAACTTGTTGGTTTGGTAGAAGAAAATATATAAGACTATCGGTGGAGAAAAAATATGTAAGGTTGGAAAGAAGAAAATGTAAAACATCTTTTACTAATCTTATTTTTAATGTTGGAAATAAGAAGACATCATACACAAAAATAGGAGAATTTCTATATCACTCATAAAAAAGAATAAAACTCTAGAATAAAAAAAAGTAGGATTTAGTAATTTGATTAAAAAAAAGGAACAAATAACCGAAATAAACTAGGTTACGATGATAAAATCAGAATTTCAAAGAGTTTTAAATATAAAAAAATATTCAGTTGAGATGTTATATTGTTATATTTTGGAAATTCGCTTCGATCACGTCAGTGAAACAGCTGCAAGTCTCGACTATTTTTTTTTTAATTCAGAAAGTTTTTTCTTTCGCTTATGTACACTTTCACCTATCGCGTGTACACTATATATAGTAACTACAATTTTCAATGTCCTGAACGCCTTTTAAAAGTTTCGTTTTGACAAGATATTATGAAACAGCACTTTTTTTATTAAATGTGGTTTTTAAATTTTATATTTGCTGTCTACAGGCGTAACATTTTTTAATAATACCAAGACATAAAGGAATCTTCATAAATCCAAAAACTTTTTCAATTTCTTTGAACACTTTCTTAGACTCTGTCACTTCCGTCGGGTTCTCATTTTTTTTTAAATTTTGAAGTTATAGACTGAGGATTGGTATCCAAGTCATTTACTTCTCAGTTTTTACTATCATTACATGAAAAAAAAATACATATAGGCTCTGTCAAGTGAGGAATGAAATATTTGTTTATTTATAAAGTTATTCCTCTTTAAACTTACAAGAGTGTTATTTCCACACCTTTGATATCTTTAAGAGTACAGAGATAGACTACCGATTTTCGACTTCTTTTACGAAATTTGCGTATCAAGTGTCACACAGAAAACCAAAATTTACCCTATTATTAATGCCCTTAATTTTTGAAATTTTTTTGTTTATGATAAATTCGGTAACTTAGACAATTTATCAGAAATTATTATTGCTTTTATAATACAAGTACCTTTTAACTTAAAATAAAATGTCCATTACTGAACCAAAAATAAAAGTCGAGTATCATGATTTCTCTTCCTTTCTATTTTTATTGCTATAACTTATTCGAAAACACGACAAATTAACATAGATAGTTTTTAACAACATAGCCTAAAACTTATAACCTATCAGCTGTTCAATGAAATCAGCTGATAGTTACGGATTAATATAAAACAACAGATCTGTTACTATAACTACCAATATAAATTTGTCCACTAGAATTACTCGACGCGCAAAACCATCACAATCATTCCTAAAAAACATGCATACATGTTAACAAATTCTTGAACATAACGTCAAAAATATTTTTTTTGTGGCCTATACGTTTTTATAAAGTGAGCGATTTTTATTAAAAATTTATGCTGTGGCTATTTGGAAAATTTACAAAATACAGTTCTTGGTAACGAATATTATAAAAAAACTTGTATGCACCAAATTTCGACTCAAAATCTTAGTATTTTTTAAAATTTTATTGAAAAAGAAAAAAATGACCGACATGGCAAAGGAAAGTTTCTGAGTCAATGGTTATTGAACGTTTTTCAGTACTGGATCAGCTCCAGATAGATTACCGTGCAATATTCTATCACCTTGTGGATCTCAGTATTATTATTTAAGAAACGAAGATAAATTGAATGCACGTTTGAATAGGAAAAAGGGTTGCTGCAAGAAATTCCACAAATTTCATTAATTACGTCGAAGAGATAAATTATGTGGAATGAAACGATTCCCACCATACAGTTGGTGAAAACGAAGGTTGTTAGCCAATTTCTTTTGGGAGCGGCCATTGTGGTAATACCCAAACCCAGGACTGATTTTTACATATGTGATAGAACTCGAGTTCGATTTAAATCTACCTCGTTACAAAAAATAATTTTGGTAACCACTTTAATAAGTTTGCTATCTAACAAACCGTTTCAAAAAAAATATTTTTTTTAATTTATAATTTTTCTTGCTTTCATGTGAAAATACAATTACATTGTAATCAGCGTTGAAATACGCATAAACTGAAAATTAAAATTTATAAATTACATTAAAAAATTAAAATGCTAGTTACATGCAAATTTGAACGCTAATTATGATTTCCAAATAAGTTTTTTTAATGTAGGTTAAAATATTTGTAAAATACTGCGGGCAGGGTTTTTTATTACTATTGTTATTATTTATTTATTTTTATAAAATTTCATAATATGAAATAATAAAACTGTAATAATAAAATAATAATATTCGTTTTTGTGATGTGACTGATATAGCCACTGTCTCAAAATGAGACACCTGCGTGCCGTGGTTATTGTACTTATAACAAAATTACAAATACCACAACTGTTACAACAACGCACAATGTAACGAATGGTCTAAATAAGTAAAAGTGAAAACGTATTACACTTCTACGATATATTGCATTTGTAAAGTAAAGGAGTTAACTGTGCTATGTAGAAGTTTGGCCTAAAATTTTGTGCTTCGAAGAATGTGTGCAGCAAGCGTGGTCAAGTAATATACATAACAAAGGGAATGAATCAATTCGATAACCGCGTACTGACACTACATGAGAGGTGAACAGGCAAACATTAAACAATCACGTGACCCTTGTCTGCTTTTGTTGTGGCATTACTGAATACTGAATTTAATTTCAATCTCAAACACTAAATTAAAAGCTTGTTAATTGTGGAACGACTGGGCGAAATCATACAAATATTAAACTGACGCTTATTTTTACAAGTCGGAATATAATGAATTGAAAATGGGAAACCACTCTACGCTTAAATTACAGAAAATACGAATTTCAAAACTTACACGGAGGGCATATAGTTTGTCCTTTGTCTCAAAGTGACACTAAATCTTACCACAAACCTTGCTTTTACTTTTATGACTTTTATACGGCTTTCGTCTCACAAATCGTTAGGTCGATGTGGATCTAATATATTGTCATAAAGTGCCCGAACGTTCGTTAAATAAACCCTTATTTCTTACTTTAGTAGAACATATCTGGTCACAGAATTAATTTATTTATAAACATTTAGCTCTTAATAAAATAACCGAATTTTTAGGGATGGAATATTTTAAATCGGTCGTTAAACATATATTTTAGATATACCACACGTAAAAGTTTCCTTTTCTATTAGATCTTAATGTGTTGTGCGAAAATCTATCCAATAACAGTAAGACGTGAAATACAGTATTTACAGAGTCAGATAATCCTTAGACTATCTGATAAAAAACTGTAAGTGGAATGTAGCGTCATTATTTTTCATATAACTTTAAGATCTGACGGCTTTTCCAATTTATTAAAACTTTCCAATGTGGCTTGTGGCTGCTAACTTTTAAATTTCTTATGAACAATCCCATTTAGTACTCTTGAACAAAATTAAAGAACTGCTCATTATCGATTACTGTTTGAAAACATTATTCTTTAGGATTACGTTTAAAGTTTTGACCATATTTTACTCTTAAACTATTTATTATAGTTTGATGTTTAACAGACTTTTTCATAATTTCACTCGTAACTGTGGATTCAAGATAAGAATGTTAAACAGGCATAGTCTAATATCAGAACTACAAGAACATTGTGCGTGCGAGCGCACGCGTGTGTGTTTTAGCAAGCTCACGTTCGCAATTTTAGTCCGATTTGAATCAAACTTGGCCCAATATTATCTTGGACAAGTTTATTAATCAGCAAACGTTCAACAGTTTCGAAACGGCGGCTGTTTCAAATCTTTAAAACCGTAAACTTTCTCATCCTATATATTTTCAAAAACCAATTTCACTACTGTTAAAAACTGCACAAATTTGAACTTCGAATTTCCAAAATCTATTGAACTTAAAGAAATTTAATTTTACCGCACGTTCATTTTGGTATTTTTAATGCAATTTGAAAGTTTAAAACGCTAATGTATGCAGATTTTAAGGCTAATTATAACAGTGAAATCAGATTAAAAATAAATACATAAATAAAATTACTATTTGAAATTCCATTACGTCAGCGAAACAGACGCGTGTCCCCGATTATTTTTAATTCTTATATTTTGAGATCAAAACAAATATTTCAGTTATTTAGATGTTTCGACGTTAGCCATCATTTCAATTAATATGAAATAATTACAATAATCAGATTTAAAATTCTAGAATACCTTAGGCTTTGCATATACAGTTTTCTACCTCAGATTAAATTTCAAACAAACGGTATAGCGTCTTTGTTAAAGCTGGCAAAGAACAGTTTATCTCGATCAATTCAAAGGACAAACTGAACTGCTGTAGCATTGATTCCGCGTTAATTGCGTTCCTTCCTAGTTCCTGTTCTCTAGCTCTGTTGTGCTGCCGCAGGCAATAAGTAAGAAAGTACTGCGCATTAACCAAAGCGGTAACGTTTAGTATTATTTCTGAAAAAACTATCAGTAACAGCAACGTTGTTACTTCAGCAATCGTAGTCTAGATGAGAAATAGTTGAAGTCCAGGTCAGCATAGGGCAATGGTGCGAGAAGTTCCTATTTTCTACTCGGTTGTGTCCTTCTATTTCCACCCGAGCAGGTTGGTTTAGTACGTACCGGGTGCCGGCAGGCTGTCATATAAGTGTTGTGTAGTGGGTGCTCCTCCTCGATGTTCTACCGAACAACGATTTTCGACCTGTATTTATATTTGAAATTACAGCGGAAATTATAATTTCTCAGAAATCTATTGTTAAAACCAGCGAAAGAACACACCAATCCAGATGAAGCTAGTGTGTACGGGAGTTGCAATGTGGTGGCGGGAAATAATACCAGGGCAGAAATGTGATACATTGGCGTACATTAGACCCGAGATATGCGAGCACTGCGAAAAATCAGAAATGATCATTAGTTTATGGGAGACCCGTGAACTGTTTCGCAGGCGTACACTGTTTGAAAGCCGGGAATTCAGCGTGAATGTTTTTCGGTGTTAGTAAGCGAAACTAGTTACGTAATTCAATTCCTAAGTTCTTTAGGCGTTGACATAGCTGTAAGTTAACGTGTGTAAATAATGACTTCTAAAGCTTATTAAATACTTATTTTCTCATTAAGCTAACCACTAAGAAAGTACAACTACTTATTAATTATTACATTACTTTTAACACAAATATTTTTAAAGTTTAACATTTTTTGCAAATTGTTTCTGTAGTGTACCGACATAACTCAGCAGCTAGTTATATGGATCAAAATAAAGATAAACGTTTTTGTAAAAATTAGTCCGAAAACGTTCCTTTTACCAGCTGTATTTGTGCAGTTCGTTTAGTTTCCTATTGAATGGTAAAGCTATAACTAATAAATTATCAAATGAAAAGGGTACCAGTAAAACAGTATACATTAGTGACATTGCTGATAGTCTACCGCACACTGTCTCCCTATCTTTTCCTCCATAGCTTCATCAATTGATCGAACGAAGCGAACAAGACAGAATTCAACTCGACTGTGTCGAACTTTAATTTGTGTGTTTTTGCGTAGTTTTGGCGAAACACATTGACCGATTATTTTAAAATTTAACACAAAGGAATCTTGTATAAAACCCGAAATTGCGTATGTATGATTGTCTACATACTTCCGTTTCAGGATGGCGGACTTTATTCAACGATTTCTAGTGTAGTTACTGGCAGCTACATGAAATTTGTGTAGAAAGCGCAAGCAATTTGCAATAAACGTAATGAGGCTACCTATTAAATTGGTGTCAGAGTGATCGAGCGGTAGCCAATAATATACTGCATGGTCTTATGTTATTACACACACGATGGCAGTTATACCATTCGTTTTGAAATTTAACTCTTGCTACTAAAATTTATTCTTAATTATTTTTATAAACAATTCGTTTTTACGCAACATAATAAACATTAGTTGAAAAATACGCCTTGTGTTGACACTTTAAATATGTTTTTCCTCCTTCATTCACAGTTTAGTTCGCAAAATAAGCTCAATTTACATAAAAACACAGGCGGTTTCATATGTTAATACGCTGCATTATTATGGAAATAATTAATACTATAAAACATCTCCCTTTTGTGGGTTCTTGAAACTTGGCGAGTGAGTTTTGCAAAAACAGGAAGTCCGGCTAATGCGAGTCTACTGCGTTGACAGTTCTCTCTTGTTCTGTTCTCCCCCCCCCCTCCTAACCCGGTAATGATGTGCTGATGTGTTTTGTCATATTTCCTAAGAGTAACGTTTTAATAAATCACTTTATATTCTCAAGTTTTTCAAATATCATAGAAAACGTTTAGTAATAATTTACGTTTAGTGACTTTGATATTTCGGTAGTAACAACAGTTATCGAATTTCTCGGAATCAAATGTGTTTAAGAAAATATCTTTCGATCCAGATTTAATTTTACAGCAAAATATTTGACAGATTTTGTTCAAATTTGTAACAAATAGGTCTACATTTTCTGATTTCATTTTGAAATACAAGTAGTAATTTTTGAAGGAAAAGAATCAACTATTTTTTTTAACAAAATTAAGTTCAATGGTAAAGTGCAAATAATTAAGTTATTAATTGATTACAAAGAATTGGTGATAATAATTTGGTTTATATCTGTTTTAAAACTCATATTTATGAAAATCAACATCGCAGGTGTTTGCTTAAAAGTTTAGTACAATTAACTTAAAATAGTAATTTAGTAATATAAGGTCCATAACAAAATAAGATGTACAAAAATAATAGGGCCTAATAAAATTATGTAACAGTAAATTTAAAAACTGACCGTCATTGGTCTTATTTGGGATTTTTGATTTACTCAGAAAATATTTAATGCAATAACCAACAGTTATCGACAGAACGCAACCATGGTCACAGTAACTAATTATGAACACAACAGTATATGTAGGTACATCACTTGCTAAAGATTAAACAATTAAGGGAATTACAAGAAAACCAATTTGTTTGTTTGTTTTTTTGTTATTTTTGTTTTTGTATGATTAATGCTTTCTAACATTAGATATTCTAGATTGTAAAAAACCTACAGTTCTAAACCTACAGATCTAAAAAATCTAGATATTCTAGATTTCGAAAATGTACAATTTGTTTTAACTACAATAAAACGTTAAACGAAAAATATCTTGAAGAAGATGACACAACGAATAGGCGTATGTTTTAAATACCTGACAAATTTAATGTAATACAATAAAATTTGTATGCATTACCTTCAAGGTTAGCAAACGTAGTCTTGTTCCCTAGGTGGTGCGAAAACTTAGATCATAACGAAAAAAATAGATATGTCAAAATCAGATGTTTGAAGTTAAAGTGATTACCTCCACAAACCATTATAGCTTAAAATTTGATAATAATAAAGCTGATTGACAACTATGTCAGGGGACAAATTGAGTTGAACATTGTTTTTTTATTCTTTAAAGCATTTTTTCTCCAATAACAAAAACTAATGTCACGCATGGGTGAGGAAGTACTCAATGTGGATACATAACCTGTAACATCTACAAGTCGATATTATTAAAATTCGATATAAAATGTCGACATAATTCCCACTTGTTTTCACATCTTTGTCGTTCATCGTTTAGTTCACTCCTCACGTACTCGCGTAGCAGAACCAAAACCACGGTTGCCACATTTTTTAATATTAAAGTCTCACCGAACGATTTATGGACGAAGATTTAATAGCAATATTTTGTATCATATCAGATTGTTGTTTATAATTACAAAAATATTTCATATATTTTCTTTTCCAACTAGCACCAACATCTCTTTAATTAACACAAATTCCTTTAATTAGATTGTGGGATCTATTAATGCTGCTGTTACCTTTACACAACGGGTATTTAAAAATAAATTACTAAGATAAACCAAATCAGAGAGAATGAAAGGAATGCATCCGCAGGGAATTCAGGTGTTGTAATATCCGCAATGAATTTACTACTTCTGTTACGTCCGACTAATTTCTGTTATAAGAAAGGAAGCTTTGGCGACTGTCTCAAGCATCACCTACTGCAAGTCTCAGGGCTGTAACCTAATTAAAGACGTATTCACAACACATGGTTTCTATACCATTTGATCACATTTGGGGAGGAAGATGGTGTGTTGGGAAAATCTAGAGACCTAGTATGGTACGGTACAGATGGCTCCCAAGGCAAAGATAGACACTGGTCCTGGGGTGAACTGCCTGAGACCAAGGGCAAAGAAAACTGTTGTCCTGTGATAGTATGCAATAGTATTCCAGGATGAAGAAGTAGCCATTAATGACTCTGTTCGGGATGAGATGAAACGGGCCTTCAAGAAGGTATTCATATTTATACCTATAGTCAGCCAACAATCAAAGTACTTGTGGGTCTAACAATTCGGTTCAAGATAACCCGGGAGTGGCGGGAGAACTTCAATTCTCTATCCCTGGGAAACCGAGTTCAATGGGTTCCGGGGCATTGAAAGGTTGAGGATAATGAGAAGGCAGACCTACTGGCTGGACTGAGATCTGTACCTGAGTGTATCGGACCTAACCCGGCTTTAGGGATCTCTCTATCGTTAGCTGGGTCTGCTATCAATAGGTGTATTAACAAGCAACACCAGGCAAGACGGGATAACTTTCACGGGCATTCCCATTGCAAGCGCCTCTTAGATAAGGTTCCTCATGGAGGACTTAGAGGGCTGGCAGAAGACCTGGGGAGGAGCAACTCAGGCAAATCATGGGGCTCATTACTGGCCACTGTGGTCTGAGGGTGCACATAAACAAGATACCACGGAGAAACCGTATGTAGGTTGTACAGGAAAGAGGAGGAAACTGCAGAATGCATAATTTATGATTGCGAACCTTGCTAGCAGCAGACTAAGGATTTTTGGGTTCAAAAACCCAAGGAATTTCCAGTAGGATAAGCTAGTCAGTGGATTGTTGGAACGTACTAAGGAACAACCTGCTAAACTAATCCTTAACAGGTTTAGTTGTACAATAAGTCCGTCGATCGCAGTGCCTGGGGTTTTATAATCCTTTCTTCTAGTACATAACCTAATCTAATCTAATCTAAGACGTATTCACATAAAAATAATGGTAATCCTGGTTATAATGTTGACGTGCACTTGGACTACAGTAGGCGTTATAAGTCTTACGAAATTTACCGTTCGTCCGTCAACTGAAAATAAAAAAAAAGAAACAATGACCGCCGCCGGGTTTGTTTTCTTTCTTTGATTGCTCTCAAACCGTAATATCAAATTCGGTACACGGATTAGAGTTACAAATTTTTATATTCTCAAAATTTGAGCAAAATCTACTAAATCAATTTTGAGAAGTTCAGACATTAGACAAACTAGAAAACATGTTTGCTTTCTTGGTCGGTATTTTACGGTTTTTTTGTAACGATTTTGTAAGGTGGCGTTTTTCATTAGTCTATAAGACGTTTTTCGGGGTTCGTTAAGGGCGGTCGTGAAGGCATTTAGAATGAGAAGGAATGTAATGAGAGTGAATGTAGCGATTCTGTAACACGGGCAGTCAATCTTGCCGTCAAGTTTTATTGGACGAACAGCTGACTATTCCTTGCACGTAGCGGTCCACCCTACTTAACTGTTGCTATAGGCTACGTATATACTTCCATTCACTTCTCTGCATTAGTATGTGTCACACCGCGAGTAGGATACTTGTATTTAGCGAGAAAATCAACAACGTATAACTTGCATTTAGAGGATACAAGTATCATTTCACTGTAACTGGTCGCTAATATGCAACATGCACTTTACAAATATTTATTTGCCCACAATGGCCCTTCTATTTAAAAACTACTGCTTAACAATCAAACAGAATGGCAATCCGTCTTCACCTCCACACTTACAGTCATATCAATTTGAGGCCACATCAAAAGTTTGTTTATTGTTCACTTTTACAACTTCTATGTTAGAGTTAATTTGGTTTTAACAATACCAGTATTGTTACTCGTGATTTCACACTGTTATGTTTAAGACATGAAATGGATTTTTTCATAAATAATTATCTGATATTTGTTAAATTTATCATTTCTGATTATTTCAAATAGCACAGTTATTGTTCGAAAATAGTTGCCGTGAATGTTAAAGTGGAAAAATTAATAATGAATTATGTGTTAGAAAAACATGTAAAATCTGAAGATATTTGAGGCCATTGCAATTCGAATATTGTACAAAATAAGTTTGATTAATAGTGTAAAAGGGATCTTGGCTTTCTAAATTAGAAGTAATTTTGAAATTTTGACACATCTTAAAAACGTTAACTCTTAAAATTTACAGATCTATACCATAATATTCAGCAAAATTTTGAAAATTGCAACTTCAAAGTAAACGTAAACAATACAATATGGGTTGTATCAATTAAAGTTATGTTACTTTAAAAAAATATTATATTTTTGAGAACAATATTTAAGTGAAAAATGCGTTTATTCCCACTAAAAACAAATTATTGGAGTACACTTTCATTGCTATTGTAATAAAACGTAATAAAAAGAGTATCGTATAACAGTAAACATCAGCCATGAAGCAATATTTGTTTTTCAAATCAATGTATTCGGGTACGGATTGTACAAGTATTCTTATTGTTTTAATTTCAATATGAGGAACTGGTAAATCAGTAACAGAATAATATCAAAAAATTTACAAGTTACGAGTTTTGTTAAATTTTTCAGAATACACTCGGTGAACTGGTCGACAAAAGTGATAACATAATAGTTGTGATGGCTGTTTTCTGTAAACTATATTTTTCGAAACGGGTAAGTCGAATAGATGGCAGCAGTTTTATTTCAAAAGCCTTGATCTCAAATTTCAGGAAAAACTGTACATTGTTGTTAATTAATCTCTTACAAAAGGTTACGAAGGGCGAAAATTTCATAAGAAATGAACGGTAACGATCAGCTATGTCCATTATCGGTATTTTGAATAACAGCTTTCTTATATTTTGTGTACAGTATTAATATTCGAAACAGATGCTGAATAATAACAAAATTAGAAATAATAATTAAATTCTAATATTGTGTTCTACGATAACAATTTAAATAAATACATTTATATTTCATGGGGTTAGCCTACGAAGTGGGAAGTGGTTTGACCTGGAATAGTATAATGGCGTTTGTTAATAATTAAAATTTTTATTAATATTAAATATTTATATTATTAAACAACAGTATTATACAATGTATGATGAAGATTTATATTTACTATAAACTCTAACGATTCTGTGCAAGATGTATGTAGTATAATGGGAAGGGTATGTTGTATAATGGTGTCACCTGCAATTTTAATATTTATATTCTCAACTGAATACTTAACCACTCCAGGTTCAAGTTCTACTTTCCTAAGTAATTTTTGTTTACCTGCAAACTGGTGTAATAAAGTGCACACCAATTCTTTTCTTCCCTTAGATCGAGTGTACTTTTTCACCCGTTTCCCTTTTCCAACAATAAATATTTCCATGTAATTATTTAGAGATTAGTTGCTGGATCAACACCTAAGAAAACAACCTGAAACTGCCCAATTGATTCTACAACGTTATTAAGAGCAACGACCCACGCACAACATTTACTTTTCGCTCAACTGTAAAAACCATTTCGTAACTACCAAAAACTGTACACAAAAGAATTATGTTCCAGTACGTCTCTGTTTTAATTTACTTTTTGTTTTGAATTTTAATGAAACAACAGTTCAACAATTATTTAAAACTGCAAGAGTAAAAATAATAATAATTAATTACGGCATGAAGAGTTCGTTTGCCATTTTGTTTCTATAAACACAAATGTGTTGAAATTTTCACACAACATTTTTGGTAACTTTATTAAAAAGTGTGTAAAGTTTCAAAAGAATCGGCTGAGAATTATGCAGTTAAAATAAAATCAAAAGCGTGTATTAAATTTGAAAGATATTTTTAAGTGTAAACGCTCTTTGTAAACAACTCTGTGATTGATAGGCTGGATATGTAGTGGAGTAATATATGATTTAATATTTAACTTATTTAAATACAAAATTTTAAACAAATATATATATATATATTAAATTTTAAAAAGTTAAACTAAGCAACAGGTTATGAAATCACGTCCCTTAATTTTATAAGCAGGATTCGTATCACTGGACCAAGAATGTTCGTTGAAACAATCGGCTCACTAGTAGACTTAAATTCACTTCAAGAATACTATTAGTGTGTATAAAGAAAGTGTGATGTTGTTTTCATTCATGCCATCACGAGTTTCTAATTTTTCTACATAGAGAAGGTAGGACCTGCCTAAGAACGTTGTCACTTCAAAAATATTACTTCTAGTACAGATTGTAGTAGATTTTAACTTTTAAACTAGAATTACTTCAGAAACAGACCCTGGCAAATTGAAGTTTTGTTAAAACGATTAAAAAGTGCGAAACGTGTTAACGATGTTATTTATAAACATTTTATGCAAAGCCTTGTCCGAAGCTGTCATTACTGGCAAAAAATGTTTCGCCAAGAATAGTTACAATATATTTATATATAGTAGTACAATGCAGTAACTTAATTTATACATCTATATATCTATAATTATTTATGTGCACTGATTTATACTGACAGCGATATACAGAAACAACAAAGAAAACACTTGTATTTATTAAACGAAAAGAAATAAAAAAATATTAGAATAACACATAATGTATTCTATTTAAACTATGTGTATTAACAACTATTTAACAAACTATTAAAATATGGTTTACATCAAAAAACAAAGTACAAAAAAATATTCTAAATTTGTTAGTGTCTATTACTCACTTATTTATAAAGTTCTGTTCTGATTCTTCTTTGTTTTATAAAATAAAAAAAGAAAAGAAAACACTTGTTGATTTATCTATGCACAATGGTATTATCACAAGACAACAATTTACCCCTCAGCTATTTGATAATGATTTGTCCATAAAACAATGTGTTATTAAGTTTAGTTTCTTTTGAATTTCGATAATTGGCTTTCAGTTATTAACTCGGAGGTTTATTAGAGCACGTAACATATAGATGTAGTCAATATTAAACATTATTCTTATAATTTTTGCTAAAATACTCTCTCGGGAAATGGAATATACTGCCAGTCTTTCCTCATGGCGTTAGTATAACACATGTAATAAGTTATAATTTATAAACTAATTGAAAATACAAAAAAGTTGCGCATTTAAAGCGTTTCCAGCAAACAAACCAACATATTTTAACGTCAGACTTCATCTGTCTTCAAAAACTTCAACAAGAATTACCTAGATGTACTCACAGAACGTTACAGTGGCTGAAATTCCAATGTGATTGGAGTCACCACAAATTGAATTTCTCGCCTGTTTATTTAAAACACTTGAAATTCCTTTTCGTATCTCCTTCTCCTTGCATACACTTTACTTACAGTGAACACTACTTTATTGATGAAAATGAATTACGCTCATCAGAATTAAAAACTACAGTTAAATTTTTAATATTTACAACCGAACTGTGTGTGTATGTGTACATATATGCTATTATATTTTATTATTATTATTTTATTAATATTATATATATTAATATGCTATTATATTTTATATATTTCTGTAAAAAATTCTTTTTCGCCATTGGCCACGGTACTCGCGAGTTCCAAATCCGATTGTGATTCCAAAAGTTCATGTGACCACTGTGTTCGCGCGATAGCCACTCCACCAGTCGGAGTCTGTCAAAATATTGTAGACTAGACGTCCGAGTTGTGTTTCATTGCTTTGAAGTAGTTTACACCTATTTTTCTGCATTTTAGGTTCGGGTTTTTCTAAAATGACATTAAATGTTTCCGGCTCCACCCTAAAATAGTATGTCGTCTTATAACTTCGGCAATAAATAGTGACATTCACCGTACCCTTCCCATTCTTGCTTTTCTTCAAGTAGGCAACAGTCTGGTTTAGTTATAAAATAAAATTTTTACAAGCAGTTAATAAAGCCACTTCCTCTCTTGACAACCCCGGACCTGCGACTGACTTCGATAACCAGCTTGCACTGTGACCGCCTCTTGCTTGCCCGCGGCAGAACCACAACGAGTAATCGAAATCGGATTGGAACTGCTTGCACTTCTGCCGTACCGTTATGCCGGGTGGCCGCCAAATGCGAGCGGATTACGTATTCAAAACCTAACCCAGTGATTCCCAATGTGTATGTCGCGGCTCCCCGGGGCGCCACGGTGCCGTCATAAGGGCGCCGCGAAATATTTAATTAAACAATTTGGCAATTTTCTTGGAATTTCCAATTCTCCAATTTAATCATCAATGGACGTTCAATAAATTGTCTGTGAATTTAAAATTTGTGTTTAATTTATTTTTCAACTAAGCTAACCACACGGTGGTTGTCCAGTCTCAATATGGGTATTACCGAAACAGTTAAAATAGATATCCCAAGGAAAATAGTAAGTATTTGTTTTTAATTTTTCGCTTTTAAATAGGTAAACACCTTTAAAAAAGAAAGTTTTCAATTCTTCAAGAAAGTCAAAAATTAAAAAAAAAATCTGATGTATTAAAGGGCACCGCGGAAAAAGTCCGATTATTTAGGGAGCCGCAAACCAAAACGATTGGGAACCTCTGACCTAACCTATTGTTTTTAATGTAAGTGCGGTCACTGAAAGCGTAACAGAGCCGAGTGGAGTCAAGTGGTGTCGTTGGTGTCGTGCAGTCGCCCATATAGCTTCGACGTTGATGCTGACTCCGCATCCCCCACCACGCTGACCGCACCTCTAAACTTATTATTTCTCGTTAGCTCGAAAACGATTTCATAATAAGTTATATGTTTCTGTTGCCTACGTTATAATTTTTAAACATAGTAGAATCCGATACAGTAGGCCTAAATATTTAGATTTTAAATATAAAAACGCGTTCTTTAAACTGATTGAACTCCGATTCCTGTTGCCGTTCATCTTCATTCCGCTCCGCTCAGCTCTGTTCCACAATCGGTGGCCACCAGGCTTTACTGAGTTTCCCCAGTATGACATACACGATAGATCTCTCATGTTTGTGCCGCCGAAAGCGTGTATACATTATATTTAATACATTTTATATAACAAATGTGTTTAAATTACAGCTATTAATTAGTGACTCGTCAATTACCCGGTTACGGACTTGATGCTTAGTACGCGCACAAAGTAAATCAGTTACAATAATATTATTATAATTGACAGTTTTGGGCACAATGAGATTCTCACTCGTAGTCGACCTACGGATAAAAATTCCACTTTTTTTTTTTTTTTATTCCAGAACTTCGAATACTTTTTCACCGATATATATTTTTTAGGATTAGGCAAGCCGATAAATAACAGGGTGAAACATTCATTTGAGCAAAAACAACGTCTGGCAAATAACTAAATACTTTAAATACTTTAATAACTCGTGATCCTGTTACCCAAGAAAACAAGTTTAAATTTTTTGTTCTTTCTTTGCTCCCAAATATTTTACTTCCGTCATGAATAATATTAAGTAATCAGTGTAAATTTATTATTAATAACTATATTAAGCGTCAACAAACGTCCCTGTCTACAGTATTTATAAATTAATAAATTTCAAGGACTAAATACAAATGAACAAAAAAAATTTTATATTTCTTTCAATGAACATTCTGTAGACAGAAATGTGTACTTGTTTATGAGTATTTTAGGATAATTAAATAATATAAGGACAGACACGTTATTTATTACAAATGCGATAAAGTTACATACAAGATTAATTAAGGGCAATCGTGTTCACTACGACAAAAACACCGACTGCTACATGTAAAATTGTTATAGGCCTAGTTTCCTTCAACTACTGCACTGTAATCAAACCAACAATACGAGATTTTACTGAATGCTCATTCATTCGAGTTATAAAGGAGTAATTAATCGAAATGGTCTGGATACAATGTCAAAGAGAACTTTGTGAAATCTCTTCACTCTTATTTCTAATTTATAGTTCGATCTGAACTTTTACAAAGAGAAAACATACCTTTCAATTCTATCAGATAATTAAATTTTTGAATTTTATATATAGGTCACTTCGTTATATATAGGCCACACCTGCGTTATGTTGTGCATTTATGGACGTCAAACAAAATAATTAAAATCATGTGTAATCCCTGTAATGTATTTTTTACTGAAAGCAACAAATGTACGAAGAAATTCGTTATAGTGCTAGTGTAATGTTATACGTATTAATTTAAAATGACATAATTGCTTTAATCCCCGCAGGGGGTGCAGACTAGCTGCACCTATCAAGAGGATTTAGACGTCCCTCGCGGTACCCGAGTCTAAAACACACTTACAACACTACACTTACGACTTTAACACTTCACATTCACACTTACATTTAGGGAGGCGATAATAGCCTCAGTGTGCTTTTCGCCTTAAAAAAATGCTTTAAATTAAAAAAAATGTTACGCTTTAAATAAAATGTACGTTATATTAAATTTATATTTGGGAACTCTGTGGTCGATGTGGCTAAAGTACCGGTCAGTCTGCTTCGTCTCTGAACAACGCATCTTAAGGTTCTTAGTTCTAGCCACGGTTACTCCCGTTGCTTTCCTCTTATCGTTTACGCGCTGAACCCTCGTCCTCATTAGTCTAACTGGCATAAAGTATGGATGTTAGGCAAAAATTTACTAATCAGTAATAAATTACTTGTAATTAATTATGACCGTGATAATGCAATAACTCAAAAAAGTAAAAAAAAACAAAAATCGCAGCTTACAGCAGTGTTGCTCACATAACTGAAACGAATTTTCAAGAACAATTTTTTTCTTACACTTTTTGAAAATGTGATTTCATCACAATAATTAGCACCTAAAATTTTCAAGTAAATTTGAAAATTTAAGATGTAAATGTTTGTAGATTTTAACGTTAATTACTTTGGTGAAAAATCAGTTTTCAAAAATTTTACGATAAACAATTTTTGATTCTTTTTAATATTTTGGAATTACCGCCATTTTTACAAGATTGGACTCTCTTAGCTGAGTAACGAACTTGCTAAAACTGTTACTAAAGTCGATTTTTGAAAAGTTTAAACAGAAAATTTAAATTTCTAATTTATTCAGATTTTAATATTGACACGATTGTGAAATCAGATTTTAGGAATCAGATATAAAAAGGTTGATTTTTTAGAATCTTGAAACTTTTGTACAAATTCTGTTTGGTGAAGAATTTGTCTAACCTATTGCCAAAATCGATTTTTGTGTCGACTTTGATCAAATCGGACCCGGATCTTGGTCTTATTATGACGGTAGCTCACTTCTCCCTGGTCGAAAAATTAAAACAATTGATATAAAGAACATACGTGAAAATACGTAAAGAATTAAAAGTAAATGGATGTTAAGAATAATTAGTGTGAATTTTATTTGTTAAACTTAGAAAACTTATAAAAATTGTATAGGTCTACTTAAGAAAATGAAAAGTTCTCACTCTGACATTCATTTGATCTGTTTCTCTTCTCATTAGCATAAATCTAGACCAGAAAAAAAGCACTGGAGCTATTTATTCAGGCTTAAAGGATTGCTTTCGCGCACGCGCGCGCGTACACAAACACACAAGATTAGCACTCAGCTTGTAGCTCACCTTACTTGGCTTAAACACGTTGCAATGCTGTTTTCTTTTTATCAGAAACAGTCGCCAATAATCGCGAGCATTGTTTAAATGAAGTTAAAATAAAATTTTGTTCGCCGTCTCTCCACTGGACAAAACTGTTTCAGAGAAGTTAACTTGTGCTTACTTTGTCCTTACGAACTTCATCTATAGTTAATATTAATTGTCTCTTCGAGTCCCAAGAGTTTATTGTACGTATATTTGTACAATCACGCCCACATCTACACAATGAACAGAAAGTCTAATTTTATGATTAGGAAATACATGGCCGAGCAAGTTGTAAATAAAAATAGTAAGAAACTATTTATTAAAAAAATCTAATTTATTATTATAATAATTATAATTGTAAGGCCGGGTATAATTATAACAAATACTAAGTGGAGTTGCGCTGAGCGGAGCGGACTACGCATTCAAAACCGAACCCACATAAAGCAACCATTGAAAGCCTAACGGAGCTGTTATAGTACACCTAAATATTAACATTTAAAAGATACGTGTTCTTTAAACTGACTTAACTCAGCTTCCGGTTTCCCCAGTATGACATACACGATGAAGTTGAGTTCATCTTCATTCCGCTCAATTCGGCTCACTCAGCTCCAAATAGTTTTTTTAGGTTGCATTTGGTGGCCAGCCGGGTTAACAGTCTAACGATTAATTTATGCCACGCAGAAACTTTTAATCGAAAAATACATTTTACTATTTATTTTTTAAAAAGTGGTTAAAGTAAAACCTTATGATTACTGTACTGAATTGTAGCAGAACTTTAGACGAGGGGAGATAAAGACTGATCAGCGACAGACTTAATCGAAACCCTGATTGAATCGAACAGAGCTCTGCCGAGGATTAGTGGCCTTGGCCCTCGCTCCGAAGTGTTTACATTGCGCGAGGTGTTCTGCACAGAGATGTCGTGTCAAGTGTTTAATAACACGAATTAACATTTAATTCCATTGGTGTTATTTTTCTTAGGCATACTTTAAGGGTAGTTGTATAAGATATCTTATAATTTTTGTTAGGATAAAACTTTAAAAGGTTTAGTAATTAAATATAAATACAATGTAACTTTATAAGTATACCGATTGTTACATAAACCTCAACCTCAAACGTGTTTCTTTTAGGTCGTGAAAAAAACGTAAATATTTTTTCCAAATTTTGATAATAACTTAACTTTTCAGTCTGCCTAAAAACATAATTATCTTATTCAAGCTAACAATTTAATTAATTTAATATTTCGTTATCATAGTGCATTTGTTTTTTCTTGTTCCTTAATGGTGGACAAACGATCATGTAAAATAACAATAAAAAAATAAAAACTAGGCCCCTATGCGTTGAGTTATTGCAATGGAGAAATCGGATTTTCACAAAAAAAGTGTAACGAAAACGTTTTGAATTTTTCAAGGATTGGAAACGACCACCACTTTTTAACCGTTGAACGGATTTTGTTGGGTAATGACTTACTGTTGGTCAAAGCTATTATTGAAATTCTAAACCCATTTCTAGATGGCGACTCTCGTTTTTTTTTTATCATTTTAACTTCCCCTAAAAAAGTGTTTAGAATCGGTAATCATTTACCGGTATGGATTTTACTATGATGGCTAATCGAATAGCTCATTTTACTAAGGAAATTCAATACTAATATATTTTTATTCTTGAATTTAGATAACTAAAATGTAACATTAATAGAGCAGCAGAAACATCTGATCTGTTTTCCGAGACAAGTGAACTGTAAAACCTTGTTTAAATACGTCCGCAGACATGATCAACATTGCCCTGGATAATTCTACAGTCTGCCTGAATAATTCATGTCAAAATACTGAAACCTATATCCGACGCGAATGGGGTGAAACCATATTTATAGAGTGCAATATGCATTCTAACGGCGATCACACAATATGATTGTTCGGTTTAGCATTGCTCAACAATAATAATCTCAACTAATAACATAGTTCGCTGTGTTGTCTTTTTTACTTGCAAGTACTTGAACTTTATACCATAATATTAGATACATATATGACAGGCTATATATACAAACTGTTATTTTTCATAAGTTTTCGGTTCAATAATTTCAGATATACTTGAGATATTAAGGAAAAAACACTTAAAACTGTTCCTCAATTTTATTAAATTTCTTTTCTTACTTTCTTTAAATTTTCATATATATATATAAAATTTCATCTTCTCTCTCTCTCTCTCTCTCTCTCTATATATATATATATATATATATATATATATATATATATATATATATATAGAGAGAGAGAGAGAGAGAGAGAGAGAGAGAGAGAGAGAGAGAGAGAGTTCCGTATAGAAGTTTTTATCTTTTGAGATATTCACACAAAATTTCACATTAAGTTGTTTACAAGGAAAATACTGTACGTGAGGCGGACTAATCACTCCTTCCCACCCTCTAAAATCGCTGTTTTTATTATCAATTCACTGTTGTCATCAGAAGGAAAAAAGACATTTATAATCGATCTCTAGCAATGCTGTTAGTTTCCACAAGACGTAAAATTTTCTTGTAGAGACCCTTGACCTTCTAACACTCCTTCAATCCTTAAAAATTGATTTTTTTTAAATTACACAAAAAAAATTAATTAAAAGTATAATTTTGGTGCAATTAAGATTATACTGTTATCATTTTATTTAGACACGATCAACTAAGGATATCCACAACTGGTTTACAAACGTAACTATACAAGTCATAAATTTAAATACAACACAATTTCGAAAAGGATAAAAGTACGAATAGACATCTAAATTTTAATCACCTCTATTAAACGTGACTTTATCAATGTAGCCTATATTGAAACCACTACTTACAAAATTACCGTTTTTATCAGAAACAGAGGAATACAGAAATAAATTAAACGCAACGAGTTTTAACAAAACGTATTGAGCGAGAGTTCCACTAATGTATAGCCTAATTTCACATTTGCTTGGTAGCAGTGCTGTACAAGTGATTTACATCATTCAGCGGGCAGTTATTTATATATTGCGGTGAGACCAGAATCTTGTAAAGTGAGCTCCGATATTCAAATCATACACAGGCTATGCAGCCTATATACATACGTAAATAATATACAGTACATGTTTATGAACAGCAATAGTAAACAGTAATTAAATGATTAGCTGAAGATAATCTTTGTCTTTGTGCTTGTCCACATATTTAGCGCAGTCATAGCTAGGCTTAATAGAAATAACAGATTTTTGTGAAGAGAAGTGTGTACGTATTGTTAACGTATATCTCGTAGTCGCATATTATTTTCCGTAAGTTTTGATCTTAAAATGTTTTCACAAAATCTTTAAATAATTCAAAATTATATTTCATCAAAATAAGCTCCAGAGATTTCCATCAAATATAGCAGAAACGTAACCCTAAAGTAAGCCTAACCACACTAAACGTATGGATCACTATCGACACTAAAAAATCGGTTCACATTAGAGTTTTGCTGAAATATGAAAATTCGTAATACACGTCATGCACCAAATTTAAAAATACAGAAATTTACCAATGAATGAAATCGAAAAAATAATAAACATCCCTGAATTACTCGGGTTTAATTTATTCATTCATATTATACACTCTTTCCAACTGCACTTTTTAAATTTCAAATTTGGTACTCAGTATATTGTAGATCTACTTCAATATCAACTTTATGGTTATTCGTCAATAGCTTTAAACCGACTTTTAGGAAGATAGTGAGGCACACATTTTGCTAGGGTGAATTTAAACCCCTTTTTAATATGAATTGTGTACGAGAAAGTTTGTACTTCTGTTCCCTACCATTAATTTTAGTTAAGGTTTAACAAGAGTTAATAAAACGTTTTCCATAATTTAACAGTTTTCCTTAAAAAAGGAAAAAAAGAATAGAATTTGTAAGAATGAACACAATATTTAATTGAATGACGACATCAAACAATCGAAACAAAAGACGATTAACGGCACATTCTTGTGAAAAGAAATGCAATTCAGTTAATGACGTCATTCTACGAAACCGAGAGGGGTTCATTTCCTCAAGAGAAAAATATTCTTTTGTAAACTCAGCTTATATCTGCCCACGTTTATTCCACAGTCCGTGAAATAACACAGGCAATTCGGTGTTTTAATTATATGACCTAGTTTAAAAAAGCAATCACTATTTCTGAACGTGTATCAAGAATCATGGCCAAAGCTTTATCAAGAATCATAGTGAAAGCTTTATCAAGAATCATGGACAAAGTTATGTCATCAATATATATTTTAAAGTCTTTCTAGAGCCAGGCCGATTTCTTTTCGTTCGTTAAGTTAAATAACATTAAGACATTAAAATACTCCTCTATCTTCCTCCAAAGTCTGAAAAAAGCGTCCGCAAGGAACTTCACACGGAACGTTTCTTTAATTAAAATTTATAAATTTTCGACATTCCGTCCAAATGTTGTGAAATTTTACAATAAAACAAATATCTATGTCCAATTATTTTAAATTTTAAGTACATAATAAAAATAAAATGAAACTAAAATAATAAAAGTATTATTAATAATAAATGGTACCCAAACTGCACTACTTTCATTCATTAACTATATGTTAAGCTACGCTACCGTGCCGGAATAACACTTTAACGCAAACAGTGCGTTATACTTTCTTTCCTGAATAACACTACCACAACCACAATGTATACAATCATGCAAGAGAAACATTTTACCATAAACTATGAATTATATCATGCCGGAATAACACTACATCGTAGAAAGCGCGTTATAATTCATGCCTAAATAACACTTAACCCATAAACAGTTCGTAATACAGTCATGCTGGAATAACACTTTACCATAAAATATTTGTTATGCTTTCTTGCCGGGTAACACTTTACCATAAACCATGCGTTATACTATCATGCCGATTAATGTTATACTATAGACTCCGCCCTATAATGCCTTATCTAAATAATAATTTACAGATCATGTGTTACACTGTAATGCCAGAATAACACTTTACCACATTAAACATGAAGAATCACAATTCAAATCAGTGTTTACAATTTGAAAAGCAAGTTATGGTTTTACAAAAAACGATAACAGCATTAAAGCAGTCCTTAGTTTTCATTTATTGTTTTTAAATTGTTATAAGCCTAACTCGTTTCAACAAATTTGATTAAATTTCAACAATAATTTGTTTAGCCAGATTGTCTGTTCTGAAACAAACATTAATATGAAATACGATTTTTGGTGTGTGGTAAAAGGAGAATTTAAGAAATTCAGTCTTTAGATTTTTACCCAATTTTTAATTTTTCCTCTATCTTCTAAACAAACTATTAATAAATAAAAATGATAAGAGCAAATAATATTCTTTTAATGAATAACATTTCTACCACGTAATTAAAATTACACCACACTATAAGATAATAGTAATTATAAAAAAAGAAAAAATTATAGTACGCAATTTGTCTCGCTGAACAAACTCAAAAATCAACAAAATTTAGAAACATCACAAGAAAGAACATTTTAATGAAGAAAGAATATTTATAACTCTGACCGCAATAAAATTTATAAATTATTTTACACTTTTTTGAAAATCTAATTTTACTATGGCAATCAGTGTTAAAAACTCCATAAATATAGTTTTTAAATTTTCAAATTACATTAAAATACAAAAATGTTCGTTTTTGCATATTTTGACTCAAATTATAATGATAAAATCATATTTTCAAAAAAGGATAATGATAGTTCTGCTTTTTTTAAAATACTGAATGGTTCATATCTTGAAAAAGTTGTACGAGTTTTACTGGTACTGACCTTGTTCAATCTATTTGTGTTCTAAGTTTATAGTCAATCTATTCGCGAACTCTAAAATGCAAATACATATTTAAATATTATAAAGGGCCTTCCATGGTCAAGTACGTTTCAAAACTTCAAAGTGTGAATCCTTGTTCCATAACAAGTAAACATTTCCAATAAACGTATGTCCTAGATGGCAAAGTTTTCTGTGAGACACTTGCTTTAAATTTCATATTTTTAGGAACAAATTGGATATCGAGTACAAATTTTGGTAAACATATTCTACCATAATTTTTACACGAGTTTATTAAATGGACGAAAAAATACTTTATTTTGCACATCAAAATGATGGCGGTTAAAATACTTTATTTTGCATATCAAAATGATGCTGTACCGTCATTTTACCATTTACCATCAAAATATTTACCAGTACAAATCCCGTTTATTTAATTACAAGAGTCAACAAGTTTTTATTTAACACATAAGGAAATTATAACGTTTATTAGTTAAAGGACATCCGATTTATTGAAGAAAAACATAACTTCAGGATAGTTTTTGTGGCAATGCAAAGAAATTACGTTTTCGTCGATATTATTTGAAATAGAGGAAAAACCATTTTGTTCGCTGTTAAAAGAGAAACATATTCTGACTAGTTTTTATGAAAGTACTTTTCTGTACTTTTTTATGAAAAAATAATAAACGGCCCCAATTTTGAAAACATAAAAACAAAATCCTAGTATTGCACACTTAGGTAAAAGGTCACATAAATAATAGCTTCCAAATTTAGACTCCAAAAGTTAGCTCTCTGTGTTACGGTTTGTTTTCAAAATTAAATACTTGCAAGATTTGAATAAGCGAAGATAGAAATTGGTTTCCTTCAATTTACGGTTTGTAACAGTCAAGATTTGATTGTTCTTTTCCTAATGGAAAAATATGGCCCGTAATGTAGGTAATATTTCATCGGTGAGTGGTGAGTGGTGAGTGGTGAGCGGTGAGTTGGTTGCTATTATTTACGTTCATCACAAAGCTGATGACTGCTCCCCGCCCTGCCCACCCTTCTTGTCTATTGTATAGCGAAGCCGGGATAAAACATTAAACTTCAGTGCAACAGTGTTTGGCTTTACCCAACAATAGCTCAAGTTTAATTTTAACAAGTTCAGTTTATTTTCAAAAATATGTTATCACTTCCCAATATAGATAGAGTACAGTAATAAAATTATAATTTAGTATATACTAAATGATCTACTGTTACAATAAATGGCATATATAGATTAAAAAATTGAAACAGCCAAATATGAAGACTTAGAAATTCAAGATCCATCTTTTGTTGCAGTGACTTTGAAGAAGACAAAATACTCATATGCAGAATGGGGGGGGGGAATGCTGAAAGGCATTAACATTTCAGAACTAAGTGTGATCAGTAAACAGAAAAGGTCACATACGACCATGGATAACAATGTACATTAACACGTAAGAGATCTGCAATTGAAAATACTGTATCTACCATCTTAGTTCCGCCATATTTAATTCAACTTTATTATTGTAATCAGTAAGATAAACATGAACAATTTTCATGTAACCTTGACATACAAAATTAATGAAGAGAAAAGTGCATTTGATGGTAATTCAACAGGTCTTTTATCGTAGCTCCAAATTTTGAAGTTAAATACAATGTTATACATTACATTAATAATCCCCCGCAGGGGTGCAGACTAGCTGCACCTATAGAGAGGATTTAGACTCGGATCACCCGTGGTACCCGAGTTTAACACACATTTACACTTACAACACTACACTTATGACTTTAACACTTCTCACTCACAATTACATTTAGGGAGGCGATAATAACCTCAATGTGTTTTTCGCCCTAAAAAAAAACATTAATAATCGTTAAGAAAATAAAGGAACAACATATGTGGGTTTCTTTCCTTCCGATCACAAGCCATTTTCCTGTCCCGTTATAAACTATTCCAAAATAGATCGGCATTATAAGTTGTAACGTTACTTTAGTATTGTACCAGTAGTATGTTTTGTATTCAAATAAGCAGCCCTACTAAATAAATGGAATTGCCTACAAATACCTTAATTCGAATTTTTCAATAAAAATTTATTAAAGTTTTTGATAAGCTATTACAGTTACTAAAGTTTTAATGTAAAAATTTTAAATTTAATGCTGACAAAAATGAAGCACTTTGGAGTGATACCAGACTCAGACATGTGAGTGATACATTAGACATTCAGGTTAACCCGCTTTTATTCAGAACAATATCTGAGAAATGTAAATAAAGATATTGCTGAATTGTGAAGAAACATCTTTTGTCTTCTTTATTCACTCTTTAATTAACTTTTATACTTTGGTAGAGTCAATATTTTATATTGTTTTTTGTTTTTTTAGAAAGACTTCTTTTTCCCTCAAATTTTATTTCTAAAACAATATAAAGAACTCAAGATTTAGGCAACAAATTTGTTTTACTAGTACAATTTAAAAAGAATAAAGACACAAAATAAGAGAAAACATTCTATTGACAAGAGTTAATGAAAAGTACGTCAGTTGTTTTGGTGTGTCCCGCAACGTTTTCCACACAGCATACAGTAACTTCAGACGGACTTCCGGCTTTATAAAATCAACATCTGTTCGAAGTTTATACAGTATTTATTTAGAATTTACAAAAATATAATTTTATTGTTCTTGTGGACGCTCTTCAATATTTATGACAGTAAAAGCATAAGGTTTTTGGAAAGATAGGCCTCAGTAAGCCCTAAAGGTTTACTAAACGTACTGATCGCTACTCCGTTATAAATCACTGAAATTTTTTAAATTACGAATTCCTTGAACTCGTTAATTTTGGTAATTCACGTTATTTTGGTAATATAAAGCAAATTCGTTACCAGGCAAAATCGAAAATTCGATTAAAATAATGGGTGCATTTTGTATAAAAAGAAGTATAAAAAAATTGAAATGTTTATTTTGTATATATTTTGTATATATTTTCGTTTGTGCGCGTGTGTGCGTGTGCGAGCGCGCGTATGATAATAGGTGCCCATTTCACCGTCCCAGGACTGATTCTTAAAATAAGGACCGTTCAAATCGCAAATAATTAATGCTGGAAAAGGTAAAGTCAGAATACTTTGTTTGGTGTTCCTCGTCCCCTTCTTAAACAAACAGGCTTGTGTAAGTGCCTAATGAACAGACAAAGCTCAAGTCAGGATCTTAAGAGAGAACCCTGGTAAAAGCTTTCTAAATACATTATTCATTTAAGGACATGCATACACCGTAGCCTGCAATACAGTACATTGCTGTCTATAATCAGATGTATTTAGAACTGATGTGTAAGTACGCGGAACCAATCTAACAATCATCTAATACATAAATTTATTTCATCTAAATTTAATTTATTTAATTTTATTTATTTATTTCATCTAATTTCATCTAAATCATAAATACATAAATCTATACAATAACCAATGCAAAGAATTTACAAAACAAAACATAATTAGATTAATTATGTGATATTATAAAAATTAACATTATTGATAATTATTAACATCAATTGGCAAGATCCACGATTACGATAATATTGCATTAAGAAATGTCGTACAGTGAACAAATATTTCAATATTACAAATAACAAAATTTACTAAATTGAAGAAATGTACTAAATTACTTTAAAACATATGATATTTAAAACGAAAAACTACACGCATTAAACTATTGGATTTATTTTAGCAGCTGTTATAAGTTAAAATTTCACACAACATTAAAATACGCTTATTTGTAGGAAGTACTGAGAAAATTAAAAGAAAGAAAGTGTATGATAGATTAATGCGAAAAGCATTTTACAAGGAACAGCGATTGTGGAAAGAGATACTGACACGTAAATATAAAGTCAAGCAGGTGAAACATAAGTTCCCAGATCAGTTCATAAAACTTAGTTAATTCCCTCTATATGGGCCTTGCAATATCAGCGTGACCATATATCTAATTCCGCTGTCACGTTTTGTAATCACAGTCCAATAGTTTTGGATACTCATAATTAGAGGGATTATGAACCACGATCTGGTTCAAACTACTATAATATCTCATGTATTACTTATTTCATGAAGTTAGGACTACCTGGCTAATCTGACTGACGCCGACACAAAGTTATTTTTTTAGGAGAAACAGGAACGGAAAAAGATACATTTATATGTCTTTATGTATGTCAGTGAGACGTTCGGTAACAGAATGCACTACAGATCGCAGTACTAAAGTAGCCTATAAAATGTAATAGTAAATCTGATAATTAAGGAATAATCACGTGAAACGCGATATAGATGTTTTCCTATCCTGTTCACTCTGTAAACGATTTGCTAAGAGAATGAATCTGAAATAAGGTTAAAGTGTGACTATCGCTATCCCAGGAAGATAACGATCGGCCTCAACTCAAAACTGTCATCTTGGCGGGCTAGCGGTTAAGACATTTTACATACACTGGATACAAAATTTGGAAAAAATCTACTACTGACTAAGCCGACCGAGGTGAACACACCTTTACGGCACTTGGTAGAGCTTAGACTGCATCTGAAAATCGATGTTACAAAACACAGTGATATAATATAATACGTGATAATGCATTGTGCAAGACGAACAATACCTGGAACATGTACGTATTATTATGGCGAGTTGTATGTTTTATTAACTGAGTATATAATGCACCCTATAAATATAAAAACACAAGGTATAAATATGCTATGGTGAAGGTTAGAGGAACAAACAGCTGTTTTCGCAACACAACTGATTGTTCGATAGTTCTATTTTAACTGAGCTTATGTTTATTGCCATTCTTTACGACCAATATAAATAAAATCAGTATTACAATGTCATATTTCAATTGTTTAGTATATATATAAATTCAAACATAATAATTATTTTAATTAACTGTGCTTTTGTTTAAAGAAATAATTCCCAATTATACTGTATAACCTTACACAGCGATTTCATTAATTTGAACTTTAACACTCGAAATGAATGCAGATAGAAATTATTTATTTAGAGCAGCCATAGACCAAGGAACCCATAGGGCAGAGCCCCCCGGTATTAAAATAATAATGTATATCTAATTACTATTACAACAGCATATTTAATAATCTGGTTGTGTAATGTACAAATAATTAGAAGAACGATACTGGATACTGAAAATGTCAATCAATACAAAATATTTTGGGAGTAAAAAACAATTTTCCCGGTAAAAGTTAAATTTCAAATAGAGCTGAAATTAACCTCTTCATTAACAGCTTGGTTGATGTATTTCGAGTAAATTAAATTCTGTTATGGGCGTTGCCTAGTAACTTATTTATCCGAGTTTGTTGATTAAAAAACAGGTGTGAGAATTTTATACGTTGGTTATTAAAATATCCATTTAATTTGATCAATAAAATAGATTGTTTCTCGTCGTCGCCTCTCACTCTCACACACGCTCGCACGCACGCATTCATTTACACGCACACACACACACACACACACGCACACACGCACGCACGCGCACACACACACACACACGCACACACACGCGCGCACACACACACGCGCACACACACACACACACACACACACACACACACACACACACACACACACACACACACTAGCGAGAGCGCTTTTAGGTTCCTCCTGAGAATCTGTGTGTTCAGTTTCAACTTCGCTCAACTCGAGTAATAAAGCCACGGATCTGTCGAAGTGAATACAGCACACACCCTCCAGTGCTTGCTGATATTGCAAGCTGTTCTCAAACTGGTGGAAAGAGAAACTGCAACTTTCTTAACAAATAAGTTGCAAGTTATTGTTGGAATACGAATTATTTCGATGTCAAAGAAATTACAGCAAAGTGCTTGATAAAATGTAATGTTTAATAACAATACGAATAGAAATGTGTTTCTATCACGTCCGTCAATGCTGTCCATCGTATATATATATATATATATATATATATATATATATATATATATATATATATATATATATATATATATATATATATATATATATATATATATATATATATATATATATATATATATATATATATATATATATATATATATATATATATGTGTGTGTGTGTGTGTGTGTGTGTGTGTGTAAACTGTGCAATTTCTGAGTTTTTTTAAGATATGTGCGTGAGTCTCGTGAGTGTAATCTCTTGGAAAATATAATTACCGATTTTGTGAATTACAAACTTAACTCACGAAGTTAAGTCGTCCTAAAGCAAACGTCATAAACAGCGCGTACATTTTAATAAAATAAAAAATAATTTTACTCATTAATAGAGCAAGTTAGTTCCAAATGTTTTTGCTTCAGATATTGAAATACCTTATATTTTACACCAGAACTACTGAAATTGCAAAAATAACATTTTATACCCTAACGAAATTTTAAAAAAATATCACCACTAATACACAACCTTGTACATAAACTTCCTGATTACAACGAATCTAAAAGGGAACCTAAATTTATTTTGAAACCACTACTAAGTGTTTCGTTAAACGTTGCATTCAATACAACACATAACCTACAAAAAAATTGTTTCTTTTTTGAAGGGCACTAATTCTTCAATTTTAAAATTTAAAAAAGTTCGGGAATTGAAAAATCAAAAACAAACTCTAGCCATTGTCGGTTTTTAAACTAACTGACGGAAAGTAATGAAATTTAGCACGTACGTATGGTCTATTCAACTCTTAGGATTGGTTCCCATTTAAAGAATGGTTTTGAAGTTATATTTTGGTAAAAACTACAGCTAAAAATTTAATTTTTGCGAAAGTGGATGTAACGGTTTTTAAATAAACTTGATAATCCATACAAAAAATCTAAAATAAACGTTAAGGTCCCTATAGAAAAAAAACAGGTTCAACTGCTATCGAAAAAAATTAAAGATCTGCCTTGTTACCTAAATTGGTTAACTAGGTTTCGATTAAATTTTAAAAAGTGGAGCAAATTTGAAGTAAAGAAATTTTCGTTTCGCGAGAACTTCAAAAAAATACAAATAAACCATAACTTCCTTGAGGAATGTTTTGTTTCTTTTCGTTTACTCTAGACCCGTATTTTTATTTTATTCCAAATATTTTATTCAGTTATTTCAAACGCTACAGTGGTTTGAACTATGAATCTTCATACCGTCCAATATTTCAGCAAAATGTGGTAGACCAATTTTGGTGAAATAGTCCTTTTTTTTTTTTTTTTGTCAGTAGTTTCTAGCCGGATTTTTTGAAAGAATTAATTGAATATTAGAACGTTTTTGCACCAGTTAATTATTTTCAAAATGGAGGTGAGTTTTTGAAAATAAACATTTAAACGTGGATAAAAAGTATTTATTACTGAGTAACATGACATATCATTTTCAGCTTTTAATTAATTCAATATAGGCGCAATAGAGTTCGATAAATTAGACAAAAAAACATTATGTACATAAATGAGATGTTTTTTTGTTATTTTTTTAATTATTATTTTTCAACATTTAAAATTAATATGTAAGCTTATTAACAAAATGTATTTTAAATACAGTATAAACTTCAACTTTTTTCAATTGTAAAAAAAGCAAGACGCTGACCAGTTTTTGTGCACAAATCTAAAATTATGACCTTAATAAGTGATTTTAATATAGGCCAATTTAATATCGGTAACCTAAATTTGATACAAACATGCCTCTAATAAAGTAAACACTACTTACTAAACAACGCTTAATTACACTAGTCTGTTAGTTATATGTTCTCTATATCATTACACTATTTTTAATTCGAAAATATATTTTCCATTGAACTATTTAAATAAATAACTAAATAATCAACAAGATCTAAAATAATAAAACATTACCGAGATATATAAAGATTACAAAGGTTTATTGCAATTTAAATACTTATTAGAAGTACAAGCGTTAAACAGATAAATCTCGGAGTGTACGTAGATTTGTTATTTGAAATATTTAACTCCAATTTACCGAGGGAAACGCAAACAAGAGAAGTTAATTCGTCAGTTGTACAAACATACAAACAATAAATGTATTCCGACCGTTCTGGATGTACAATTAAAAGATTACACACCCAGCACATGTTTAATAGGATTATTCTTCACAACAAACAGTTAACCAGACTGTAAATACGTTCTTTCACTTTTTTAGGCCAACGCCTAACATAAGAGACGTTTATGTTTAATAAACAACTTAAAAACATAATTAAAATATTGCTTTACCCTCCACGATTCAGGTATTTTATTCACAAAAATAAACGTTAAATATTGTTTAATGTAGATATTGCGTAATGAACGTATGTGAAACGGTTAACATTCAAAAAAATATCGAGTATTAAGAAGTGAAAAATACAAATTCTGTTTTACAAATATCTAAGCTAGTATAAAAATTGTTTAACCAAGTCTGAGAGATTTAGTACATTAAATTTTCCGATTTTTTGCAGCTCTCAATGTTTAAAATAAATTACTTTTATAATTTTTTTTATTATATCTACCCCAGAAAGTTTAAGTATGATTGTATTGATGCGAGAAAATTCTAATATCTTTTGCAAGATTCATTAGTTTGCTTTAGCCTTGTTAGAAATAAAGATCTCGGATCACCGTTTGTGCGAGTCGTATCAACAGTTAGACAAAATTTAGTGTCAACAATGCCTACACTTTGAACTATAAATGACCTACGAGTTGTGTATTGCAGATCGTGTTTTATTTTAAAACACGGCGCAGGTTAGGCAAAATGAATACACCCCTGTCGCATATTCAGCCTTGACAATATCTAACACTAATTTTCTATACTCTAAAAGTAGTCTAGGCACACACTGTTGCTAAATGAGATGGAAATTAAGTTAATTGTTTCTACGCAGCAAACCAATAAGCATTTTTAGATACGACACTAAGATTTTACAGTTCTCCATCACGATATTACAATATATAAAAATAAAACTGAAATATATGTTTTTTTAGAACTAAAGAACTAAACTAAATAAACATTGTACGGCAAACGTTTAAATATCTAACAAAGATGAATAAGGAAAACGTAGGTATAATACAACAAGCACAGCACATATTTCCTTATGTACAATCCGGGGGAACAGTGACTGTTTTATTACTTCTGTAGTTTATATTATGTTACTCTATGATACTTGGCAATGGTTCAATTAATTAGTTGTGTTCCGCTGTGTTTTAGGAACAGGGGAAAAACTGCTACATCAAACAAAACTAGCTGTCTCGCCTACAGACTTGCACTACGACCCCCAACAAGTATGGCAACAGGACGAATCTTTTAGTCTACTCACAGAGAACTTGTGTAATCAAATAGTAAGTTGCGTCTTTACTTTCTTATTAAACGAAGTGCTAAAAGTCGAGTTTAGTTGATACATATATTAAATTACCTTTTAGATAACCCGAGTCAAAAGAGTATCCAATAGAGATGTCAATACTGTTAGACCCAGTCTCGAAATTAGCGCCGATTATTACCATAATCAAGTTCATTTTTTTATTTCGAATGAAAATTTTAAAATTCTAATTTGTGCAGATTATAACGATGATTAAAATATAGAAATCAATTTTCACAAATAGTGTATTTAAAAAGTTATGATATTTTTAAAATTAAAATGGCTGTCATTTTTGAAACGGTTGAATAGATTTTGCTTAAGATGGCTTAAGTTCTAAATCTACAAAAGAATTTAAAACAGCAATATTTTAATTTGACAGTTTAACAAAATATAAAAATTAAAAACAATGACTCTATTTGAATATATGATTTATAAATCCACAAATATTCAAAACCGTGGTATTTCAAATGGTATTTTTAAGCTAAAAAAACAGCAACTCTATTTCAACTTGATATTTATACTAAACTTACAAAACTTTAGAAAGAGCTGTAACTTCAATTTATAACTACTTTTACAACATGTAAACCTTTAAAAACCGCAGCTGTAGTCCAATTTTAGTTTTTTTTAAATCTACAATACTTTAAAAAAGAATTTATATTCAATCTATTTTTTCTCAACTTAAAAAACTTTCTTTCTTACAAAACTTTAAAGCAACAAAAGTTCAAGTTGTACTTTTCTTCTTAACCTGAGAAACTTTAAAACTCTACTTTAAATTTAATTACTTTCGAAACACATAACGTTTAAAAAACATCAAATCTATACCAATTTGTGATTTAACTTAATTAAAAAAACAAACCTAAAACAGCAATTCTACTTCAAATTGTGATTATTTCTGGAACCAACAAAACTTTAAAACCAGCAACTCTTATTCAATTAGTATTTCTTCTAAAGATACTCAAACTTAAAAAGTGATTGGCGAGAAAATGATAAAGTGCTATTTATAAACAGAGTCAAAACCGATTATAAACTTATATTTAACTACCGAACGATAATAAACTAGTGCAAAAACACAGTACAAAACCGATCATAAAACTGTCCGGTGAATTGCTGTTAACTACCGGAAGTTACAAACATAGAGCAAAAACAGCACGACACAAACGCAGAACAACAACAGAAGTACAAACACATTATTGTTAACTGCCAGACGATACGAACGAAGAGCAAAATAGAAGTACAAAAAAGAAAATATAACTACCGGATGATATTAACGCAAAGCAAAAACAGAAGTACAAAAACATTACTGTCAACTACCGGACGATACAAACGAAGAGCTAAAACAGAAGTACAAAAAATATATACTAATATAACTACTGAATGATATTAACGGTAATCTAAAACGGAAGTACAAAAATGAAAATATAACTACCGGATGATATTAACGCAAAGCAAAAACAGAAGTACAAAAACATTACTGTCAACTACCGGACGATACAAACGAAGAGCTAACACAGAAGTACAAAAAATATATACTAATATAACTACTGAATGATATTAACGGTAATCTAAAACGGAAGTACAAAAATGAAAATATAACTACCGGATGATATTAACGCAAAGCAAAAACAGAAGTACAAAAACATTACTGTTAACTACCGGACGATACAAACGAACAGCTAAAACAGAAGTACAAATATATATATATATATATATATATATATATATATATATATATATATAAATACAGGATGATATTAACGCAAAGCAAAAACAGAAGTACAAAAACATTACGTTAACCATCGGACGATACAAACGAACAGCTAAAACAGAAGTACAAAAAATATATATAACATATAACTACATGATGTTACTAACGCAAAGCAAAAACAGAAGTACAAAAAATATATACTAATATAACTACTGAATGATATTGCAAATCAAAAACAGAAGTACAAAAATGATAATATGATTACCGGATGATATTAACGCAAAGCAAAAACAGAAGTACAAAAACATTACTGTTAACTACCGAACGATACAAATGCAGTGCTTTAAATGAACCATATTTATTTTGGTTCATATATACCAGACCAAATACAGATATGACACATCTTATGTAGCTGCTGCTACTTTGAAGGCCACTTTTTGTTATCCTATAAAGCCTAAAGGATTTAGTAGCGGACTGAATATTTATTTAATATCTGAATAAAGGTCTTTCACAATATCAGAAAAGCTTTACAAATCTATAGAAGAAATTCAATAGTCCGGAAAATTACACTCAAAGTATTTTTCAAAGCCAGACATAATCTTACGTTATTTACATATTTATTTAATATCACATATGTCTACTTGTATAAGCCATTTTGATAGTTTCAAACGGCCTCTTAACATATTACGACTTTTAATTTTCATTTACACAATACAGACATAGTAGTACAACAAACAAATATTATTTTCCTATTTTCCATAGATGATTGCGACAACCTAGCGGGTTTCCATTAGAAAATGGGCTATTAGAGCAAGCATCATGGCAAGACCTAGGCCTGAGACTATGAAATGATCGTTTATAAAAACTACAACACGATTTCATGGGTTACTAAAAATTATATTCATTGTACTCTGTGTGTGTGTGTGTGTGTGTGTGTGTGTGTGTGTGTGTGTGTGTGTGTGTGTGTGTGTGTACGTGTGTATGTATATTTGTATGTATGCATGTATGTAATATGTATGTGTTTTGAAAAATGTTGATTTGATTCGAACTTAACACAGAAATCGATTTTGGTGCTTGAACAAATTTGTGCACCAGCGAAATCCTTTTTTAAAAAAACGGTTATTTAAACACTATTTCTTCTAGAAAATCTTACGTCACCATCGTAATCAGCCGTTTAAATTTTTAATCAAATTTAATAAATAGGACCAATGTTATTTTTGCAGATTTTAACGCTGATTGCTACGATGATATTAGATTTACAAAAATTATGATTTTTAAAAAGATTTTAAATTGCTACAATTTTGTATTTATTTTCGTATTTTTCTGGTGACGAACTTGTGTAAGTTGTAGCAAGGTGTAAGCCAAATCACGTTTTTAAATTTAATTGATTTTCACGTATCAAAATATTAGTTTACGTGATATTATTCAACGTTTAGATCACGTCGGAAAAACAAACGCGACTCTACTTTTTTTTAATTAAATCCATAAGCCGTAGAAAAGCGATAAAAATACGAGACCATCAGAAAAAGTATGCGAGTTCGATTATAAATTGTACGAAAAGAAGCAAATTAATTGAAAAAACAAAGAATTAAATAGCAATATTATTAGAACTTGTTATTTGTTAATGTCTTGACCTTGAAGTCGTTGGGAACATGTATGCTGTCTGCAATAATGACTGTCTTAATGATTACAATAATAGGGAGAATGCAATCTGTTGTTACAGACCAACGTTATTTTCGGAGAAAGTCCACTTAAAGATAGTTCGTGATTATAAATTTTATAAAAACTGGAGAACTGATCATTATGATTTTTTTTTAAACATAATGTTACAACTGAGCATAGCTCATTTAGCAACTTCCAATCAATTGTTCTCGGTGTGATGGGTAACAGCCCAATGGCTGTTCCCATATAAAGATTATGAAAAAAAACACTGAACTGAATACAAATTTTATTCTTTACATAAAGGCATGGAAAATTGTGGTGAATAATTGCACTAAGTAATTTTTGTAAATGATACCTAAAAAGTGATGATTTCTGGTATTTGATAATTGATATGTAGTATCTAGTAACACGTCTCATTTCTGATATCTGATAACTGAATATCTGGTAGCTTAACAACGATTACACATAATTTACAAAATTTACACTAAACAGATTTACACAACAAATACTGTACGGTGTAATTATATCAGAAAATAAAAGTCGATTTTAAAATTAAAACTACAGTATAAGCATTATTGGTAAACTTTTGTAAAATCTTAAACTACTGCCTTTATGAATACACGATAAATTGACAGTGATGGTTATTATGAAATTTATGCGAGCATTTTCCATCATTTGTGTACACAAAATAATATATTTTGTGTACTGTATATGATACAATGTCATATGTGTATTGGGGACTCCGTGGTCTATGAGGCTAAAGCACCGATCAGTCTGCTGGTCTCTGAACTGCGCACCTTAAGGTTCTTAGTTCTATCCGCAGTAATTTCCGTTGCTTTTCCCTTACCGCTAACGCTGATCCATCGTCCTCATTTGTCGAACTGGCATAAAGTTAAACAAAAAGAAAAGGTCAAGTGTGTATTACTTTGTACACATAAATCATGGCAAATGTCCGAATAAACTTTAATAACAAGATACATATTCCATTATTAAGTCTTTCAAAAACAAACTAATGGTGTCGTTATTTAAACCAACTACTATATGCATGATTTAAATAAATAAATTGGGTCATCTGATATTTGAATATTTGACATAAGATATCTAATACAGTGCATTATTTCTGGTATCTGATATTTTTTTTTACGTTATTACAACTGAGGTATGCCCTATCTAGTAATTCTATCTTCATATGTAATTTCACTGTTTGCTGGGTTGCAGCCCGACAGCTGTTTCTGATATATTTGATATGTGGTATCTGAAATATGATAACTGGTATTAGGATCTGATAGGCCAGTACCTCTTTATTTTCAGGTAGATCATTAATCTATTGTAAACGCGTGGAAGGTAAACTACACGTAACACCACTTTAGAGCATACCATAAAGCAATGCAGTACTCGCTTAACTTTCACTTCTTCTTTCATCCGGATCACCCACTTTGGGGTACGCCAAATCAATTACTTTGATGTGCGTTAACTGCCCTCCGCTGTATCCAATACTGCTTCATTCTATCCGAGGCTGCCTTCCTTCTTTCATCCGAGACTGCCCCGCCCCTTTTAGATGTTGGTTTTTCTTGGAACCTTAAGTTTTCATTATGTAAAAGTTTTCGCAGTTTAAGTACATCGTCAATCATCTCATCTGATATCGCCAGCTCAGTTAAGTCTTCCTGGACCCGCCTGAACCAATTACTCTTCGTTTTCCGATCTCTGAAGAAAGCAAAGATCCGCCTAGTAAGTCTACTGCTGTTCATCCTACTAATATGGCCATAAAAACTAAGTCGTCTTTTCCTCATGCTATCTGAGAGTCTCTCAATTTTGAGATACAGGTTTTTATTAGAAATCAACTTTACTTCATTATTTTTAAAGTTTTGGCCCAATATCTTCCTTATTAACTTTCTTTCCTTCTTCTCCAGGTTGTCCAGTAATCCCTTATTATTGAGTGTAAGAGTTTCAGATGCATATAAAGCCTCTGATCACAGTTTTATAATGCTTAAGTTTGGAATTCCAGGATAATGATTTCTTGTTATACACCTCTTTGGTTAATTGAAACGCCAATTCCATTTTACACATCCTGGATTCCAATGCTCTCTTTTCTAAGGCGTTCCAGCTGATCCATTCACCCAGATATTTGAAGTGGTCAACTCTCTCGATTTTATGACTACCGACTCCCAGATGTCGTGGTGCATTTTTAATAACTTTCACTTCAACGTTATTAATCTTGAACAACTTTCACTTCATTGTTCAAGATATTTTTATAAACGAAATCCGGCTGTTATAATTAAAACATGTTGAGATGACCTAGCTTATATTATTTCCTTTAATATTTATTTTTTAGTAAAAATGTCCACGATTCCAAAAATACAAGATATAATTTAAAACTGTTTACTAATTTTGAATCTATTAGGCTAAATATGTGGTTGAGTCTATAATGCATAAAGCTCCCAACCCAATATTGAAATCAGAATGCCAGAATAAAAGGTAAAATGCAAGTAGTACCAAAACACGACATCAGCGCTCTGAACTCGTTCTACCTAGTTTTTGTCCTTAATTGCTGCAGAGAAGTGAATTTACCTTACACTTCACTGTAAATGTCTAATTAATATCATTAGTGATTCTTACAAAGACAAATAACCTAATGGTAGTTTCAAATGCAAAACTAAAATTACATGGCTGATTTCCCTACTGACAGATAGCGTTCTTCATTTTCAGACAAAACTGTCTATGCAGCGAGATCTCAATGTATTATAAATTGAAGGACATTACTTAGCAAAAAGCACACATTTGATAACTCTCTCACGATCTGCCGTCACAAATATTGATTTTTTTTTTTTTACAAGCATGACTTACGGAACTGACTGTTAACTCTTCCTTCTTATATTCTCTGGTTTTGAAAAACCTGATTTAATCTCTGTATTCTTGTACGTAGAGGCGTACGTTCATGTAAGAACATAACGTTAATAGAAAACGTGATATAGTTATTTATATAATCACATTAATAAGGCAGTAAAGTTAAAAATCTAAGTTACTAGGTGGTCATAAACATTATAGCTATACGTGAATAAAATCCATGATCCATTACAAGAACATTCAGGAGCTATAAATATAGAGAAACACTAATATTGTTTGCGCAGTAAAAACTGTAATGTTGTTGATGTATCAAAGATAAAAATTCCCGAGCACATTCCACGAATAACACACTTCCTCCATCTATTTCAGAGTAGGCCTATCCCGAAGCTAAATAATAATGGAGAAAATAAAAGAGAACGAGTATTAATGTTTTAAATAAATAAATAATGCTTCGCTCTGAATGAATGATTCGCTGTCACGAAGCGAATCAAAGGTTAACGCTAGTGAAATGTTTTACTGTAATGTAAAAAACCTGTTGTTTTATATTACGTAGACCACAATTAATTAATGTAATATGTTCTTAAAGATTTGTTTAGAATATGCAATACTAAATGGTAGTTACTTATTTGTGGTTGATTGTGCGTAATTAACATAAAAAGTGTTATTTAGTTGTAAATACAAATCACTGCGAATATCACAATCTTTTTTTTAAACAAAATAATATTATATTATTCTACATTTATATTCGCCAATGGCTTATTTATTACAGAATAAAAACTGTCTTTCTGAAGACGTAAAGATAAATTGCTGTGCATTAAGTAGTTGGTACATCTTATAACTAAATGTAAATTTTTGAGAAAATTAAAAATGATAGCCTTATACAATTTTTCTTATGGACTCAAAATGCCTAACCGAAATCAATGTGAAACTCTTAAATCCCTGTGTTGTGAATAAAGCAATCCGTGAAAATAAAATAAAAAAAACTTACTGAACTCTGGCAGTACAGAATATGGTAGAATAATTTACTTGATGCTTAGAACATTAATGGAATGAATCAAATTTTAATTTTAATTCCGGTTTAGCAGGGAATAACGTTTACAACAAACACAGTGTAAAGTTCTCTCTGAACATCTGCGTTCCTATACAGTAGTGTAATTTGTAGCTTCAGTAAACCCTTTCCATCCTATGGAATTTTTTTAGATCGGGTTGTCACTAAATGCGCCCTGCTCCGGAGCGGACTAAGCATTTAAAACTTAACATATTGTTTTTAATGTAAGTTCGATCACTGAAAGCGTTACGGAGCTGGGCGTCGCTAGGCTCCGCTCAGCATCTGTCTAGGTTTGTTTTGAAACTGACTCCTCTTCCCGACCACGTATGAGTCGCCTGTGTAGCTTGGCCAAGCCGAATTTCATGATGAATATTTTAAATGTGTAATTGTGCTTAGTGTTTGTGATGTATGTTTTAATGTTTTGTTTGACTTTGTGATGACCTCGACAGAGGGATTTAACATTTTGTATGACCTGAAGATAACACTATAGTTTCGAAACCGCGGTAGCCTTTATGAGGTGAGTTGATAGACCACTAACGGGAAGAATAGGTCATAATCCTAATCATTTGAATATGTGGTCCGGTGGCTACGTTACAATAATGAAAAACATTTTGCATGTAAACGGAAGTTAACTTTTGTTTTTCGTTATTTAATTTGAAGTTATGTGAATTTTTTTAATTCACATTAAAGGTGTTTCAGACTCGTAGTGACGTAAATTTGCAATCGCCAACACAGCTGGCGAAGTTCGTATATCACTGTAGATACTTGTACCGACCAACTAATAGATTAAATATTCAGAGTAATTAAACGTTTCCAAAGCTCAAAGGTACTCACAAAGTTTATTTATTGCTTACTTTTCCTCAGCACGTATGAACAAATATTTGTCGGATTTAACAAATATACCAGTAAAAAAATTAAATATTCACGTGCCCAACATGTTATACTTAATAACTTAACACACAATTCGTCACTATTTTGAGAGTTTTATTTTTAAGTAAGAGTGACAACAAGAACCTATTTTGAAGTACTTAATTTACTAAAACTAAAATTAATCAGCAATTTACAAAAATTAAAAAGTACAAACGATATTATTTTTGTTTAGTGGATATATACAGTGAAGTAACAACAGCCGCAGAAGGCAAGCAGTTAAACTTAAGCATGCATTAATGCACGCGAATAACAGAGCCGTGTGAACTGTCAGATGGTGTTGATAAGGAAGACCCCCCCCCCCCGGCAGCCCTAAGCTAATAAACACGACGTAACGGTAATCTGAGTGCGAGCAATTTACTTGGTTCCATACAGTAGCCCACTGTAATGACAGAACACGGTTGTGTCGCTAACGTCAAGCTTTTACAGCATTATTACTATTTCATACTACTAGATCTGATCTCCTAATCGTTATCATAACAGCTAAAATAAATTATGCACTTTTTAACAAACGTTTAGGGAAACACATTTACGAATTATCTATGTCTTAATTTTTTTTAACCATATTTATCTTAAAACATATTTTATCATTCGTTCACGAAATAATTAATTTTCAAATATTTTTTAACGCAAAACTAATTTTATCCCTTTTAAGTATTTCTTTCTCAATAATTCTGAATTAACCACGGACTTCTAAACATGTTGTAATATAATTGTTCAATTTAATGATTGTTGTTTTTTGATTTATGGCGTCAAGAGAAAATAAACTAAAAATATTTTATTTACAAATAAATTCTGTTATAATAGAAACTAATTATCATAACATTTGTTGAAATTAAATTATTTTACATGTCCACAATTTTGAACAAGAAATCGAATCGTTTTTGAAAAAAACAACTAAATTTAAAAATTATAGAAATTCTATTTTACAGAATTACTAGAGGGATCTGCCAAGTTCAACCTCCATCTTAGACAACGTAATTACTATTGGAATTATATATCGATTAATTATTATACTTTAATAAGCAATAAACGTATTAATATTGTAAAGAAAATATTTACCTATAACAAAATATTTTAAATCAATATTATAACCTCATAGAAAATAGTAAAATCTATTATATAATAACTAAAAATAAGATTATAATAGTAAACAATGTAATAATCTCTACATTACGTTTATAATCATATGATCAGCTGTAGCTCGGCTGATAATATGATTACAATCAGCTGTAGCATAAACACACAACTGATGTCGTCAAAGACAAGTCTTTCCAATTACAGATTTACTGTATGATCACCTGCAACTCATTACAGACATTTTAGAATTTTACAAATGACAGCTCAATCGGTGTAGTGTGATTTAAGCAGTTTTAAGCCCTCATACACTATATGTTTATTAATTTTCGAGAATATTTGAATATTGGGGAATACGAGATAATTAGAATATTAGGGAATACGAGGTAATTAGAATTCTCGTAATATTGGAAAAAAATTACTAAAGAAAAACGTTTTCTCATTTAAATACAAGTTTAATCATGTTTTCAGATTCTTCTGAGTTATTGACAAAAAAACTAAGAACAACTTTTTCTACAACATTTAAGATCAGATTAGAAGCATTTTTTTATAATAATGAGATAATTAGATTAAATAAATAATAATTAGATTACCTATTAATCCAAAAAAAGAAACAGTAATTTTACAATATATAAACAATACAATATAAACAGTAAAAACATAATTTAATTTGGATATAAAAGAGAACACTTTTTGTAGGGCTAATTATATTGTAAGAAATTATAGAAAGATTAAAATTCGTTAATGGTTATCGAAATATTTAACATTAAAGTTTTAAAGTGCACGCCAATTTGAAACAAATCATTTTATCAAACTGATTATGTTTTTCAAAATAAATAGTTACCTATTAAATGTTTGTATAGGAGTTTTAATTCAATTTACCAAAAGGTTTGGGAAATATAAACTATTTTTGTAAAAAACAAAATGTCAAATAGCTGGATAATTGTAAGTTTTGGGTTAAATTGATTTTTTTCACATTTTGAACTTCTAGATCATATCCTAAGTTATTACACAAAGTTATAACACACCTAGTACAAAAAAACAACTATTTTTTATGCTAATATCAGAGCAACAAATATTTTACAACTCAAAAATATGTGTTAAAGTATAGGTTACAGAATAACATAAACTCTTTACAAGAATTCTTCACAAGTGCTATCGGTACTTCCAAGCAATTTGAACTTCCAACGCCAGTGATCAATAACTTTCACCTCGACTGCTTTCATCTTGCTACGCTGTTATTTTCCAAGTGAACGGCACTTAACATAATTCGCATTCTTTTATTATTATTAATACGCAGGGTATCTTCCATGATCCACCCGATCAAGACAATGAGAAGATAAAGTTAATTAATTCAATTTATAAATGTAATTTGTACAAATATGTTATTTACTAAAATTGCCATTGATAAATGAGCTACAGGAGCTATCACGGTAAGATTACACAAAGGACCTTGAATTGAGCGCAGATTCTTATATTTTTTGAGAGACTTAGGAAGACGTTATAGTTCATTTGTTATATGAACTAACGAAGTTCATGTATGTATATAATTCTTTACCAAGTGAAAACAATTTAACCGTTTCAAAATGGCGACCACTTCCAATATTCTCAAAATTTTTAACTTTGTTAAAGTTGTAAATTCTAAGTAAGTATCAATACCTTACTGTTTTACTGTAAACTTAGTCAATTAGTGTCGAATAAAAGCTATTTTGTATTTGAACTAACAGTACATACGCACGCACGCGAACGCGCGCGCGCGCTCACACACACACACACACACACACACACACACACACACACACACACACACACACACACACACACACACACCTGATTTCACATCATAATCACCATTATATGCCACATAAATTACCATTTTGAATTTTCAAAATCTGTTGAGATTATTAAATTGAATTTAAACTAACTGGGTGTTTGATCTCGCACGATTAAGAAGACTGAATATGCAATTTGCTGCTGCGAAGAGATGGCGTTTCACCTTATTTGATCCTTTATTGATTTACTTCATCACAACTATTATACTATATATTGTCACCAGCAAGATACGGGTACTGCAATTCGTGTTAAAGTGACTTTGTTATTACATAAATCTTATAAGTAAAACTTGTTTCTGCATTACAAAGTAAACCCGGTTTTTAAAAACTTCTTCCTTTATATTGCTAATACTTTTAAAATTAATTCAAAATGTAATTCTTAAAGAATTTAATATTATTTCCGTAAAAAGTTTTAAAACATACAATTTTTCTGGAATGAAAGGCTATTTACTTTTAAACATTCATAGCCAATCGCATGTTTATGACAGTTTGCATGTACAATTTAATTTTTAGAAGTATGACCAACTTCTAAATAAGTCAACTTGTATGTTCATTGCAAATCTGGCTCTTTAATTGACCAAATGAAAATTTATTTCACAAAACACTGTCTAGTTATAGTCTCATTAAATCACCTTGAAAAGTTATATCAAAGTTATAGCAAACTACAAAGAACGTGTAAAATAAAGGATTGAAGAGATTAGCTGCGTGATTGATGCACTAAACAATGAGGCAAGATCACATCAGCCTATAACTTTACTAACGAAGGAAAACAAAGTTCTTTTAATTTCCTAAAGAAAACCGTTTCGTTTCCCTTAATGTTCATTTTTATTACTTACTTACGAGAAGCACTATCGTTGTTATAACACCATTTGTTTAATATGACCGTTAAATAGGTAATATTATTTCTCGTAAATTTTTTTTTAACTTATACTTTTGAAAAACTGATTTCGCCAACATAATCAACAATAAAACCTACATAAAGTAGCACATTAATATTAACTGAATTAAAAAATGTTAAATGCTAAATTAACCACATTTAAAAGTTGATTACGAAGATAAAAAGATTTTCAAAAAGGTTTAAGATCAATAAGTTAATTTTTTTCTAATTTGGAATTGCCGCAATTTTGAACTGGATTTTGCTACGTAGGAACATAGTTATTCCGAAAATTAATTATTTGGTCGTTTAAATAAATTCGGAAAGATGGAAGTGGAAACACACACACACACACACACACACACACACACACACACACACACACACACACACACACACACACACACACACACACACACACACACACACACACACACACCATTATATAAAAATTCTGAAAGACCTTTTAAAACGAGTTCTAAAGATCGGGATCCATTCTCATTTTGGTTTTGGATCTGGGTAATATGATGAAAACCACTACAATATCTCTTTTTCTAAATGGAAATATGATAATAATTAGTTAACTGTTCAGGCATATTAACTACTAAAACAAATACAGAAAACATTGTCATTAGTTGTGCAGTAGCACCAATAATTAAGCAATATTCACCCTATAAACCTGCAGGCCTAACTTAATACTATAAGGACATTAAAAAAAGTGTTCAGAATACTATAATTGCTAAAGCTCCAGATCTGCAAATTTACGGCGGCACTATAAATGCAAATGCATGCAAATATCTTCTGTAAAATATGTATCAAGTAAGTTTTCTAAATGTTTGCCAATTCAGACTGTATCAAGCGGCAGAGTTCTCGTTACTTTTTCATTTCGTAACGACGTTTACAATGTAAAGATAATCCATCAGACATGCTATACGAGACAAAACCTTCAGAATATTGTAAACAGTGAGTGTAAAAGTTGTTGTAATCAACGTTTTAAAAATTTACGTATACCACATGATTTTTGTCCATTTATTTTCGCTTAAGCCACAATGCAAATACCGAAAGAATTTTAACTAATTTTTCGTACATTTCTTCACATATTGAATCCAAACTAGAGTCGATCATTGTTGGGAGTAATAATCGATAAAATCATGTTGGCCTAATTTCCCAGAAAATTTAATATTTTTGGCCATTCTCTTGAATTCGCAATGTTAGCACTAACATTTCTTTAAATCTTGATTGAGGTTTTCGGGGCAGTTTGTTTTTTTTTTGCACTGAACACGATGCCCCAAACAGTGTTCAGTAATCATATTACTTGTTCTGACGACTTTACTAGTTCTTTTTTAATAACTAGGATAAAAAGCTACTTCCACCTTAGTAAAAACAATTTTTTTTTAATGGTTAAGGCCAAAATGGTACAAAATCATAAATAGTGTTCTAGTATATCTGAAGAAAAATAAATTTCAGCATAGCTAACTCTAAATACTAACTTTGTTGAAATTAAGCAGTGGCTAACAATGTTGGGAGGCGAGATCTAAATGAAAACAGGATAAAGTTTGAGATGTGCGTTTTTTAACTTCCCTCTATGACAAGGTTAGGCTTTAGGCATAAGATTACCTAATATTAGACAGACTTGAATGATTAACGAACCTTTATATAGAATACTTCTTATGTTACAATTATAGCAAGTTTCGTGCCAAAACTGTATCAAAAATGTTGCACTTCCAAAAATTTGATTAACACAACCGTTCAAAGCAAACTACTAGGCCCGACAAAGACTAGGCTGACGCCAGTATGTTGGTTACTTACCTTGCTATAAAGTCATCATTTCTGTGATCTGTATTTTACAAAAAAAAAGTCATCATCATAATTTTTTTTAACGCCTTTTGGAATTCAATATAGAATCTTTCTGAAAACCTCTCACGGGTTCCCGATATGAGTACCGTAAAAAAAGGAAATTTTACTTTTACTTTTAAACATAAACCCATATTTTAAAAATTACTCCATACATAAGGTCTATTAAAAATTGATTCTCAAAAAAAAAAAAATTGTGTGGTTTTCTAATGGCAACTGTGCTTATAATTTAGCCAACTGACAACGAAAACGATTATTCAACAGTTTTGCTCTATTTATTACATAATGTATGTGAATATAACATAATAAATAATTAGATAGGCATCTAAGTAGTCTGTATTATTTAAATATTTACTAATGACTACTTCGGAAACTCTTAAGATTTATGAAAAAGTTTAAATCTCCTTGAAATTATAATTTAATTAAAAGTTAATACGAAAAAGTTAACTCAAGCTTGCGCGGCTTCAAATAAGGCAGCAATTTGCTCGCACACACCTTCCCAAGTTTTATTAAACTTTGATAATTTGTGAATCGTTCAAACTTTAGAGTACATAAACCTAATACTGTCGTCACATTAAAACATGCTGAGATCGTTTATAAGACATTTACCGTTCTGTATTATATAGGCATAAATATTTACTAGGATCATTTTTGCTAAATCAGAGAGAGTACATAAGTATACACACTAGTAACATTTTAAGAAAACTTAAAAATTATGTAAAAAAGGGCTGTACAAAGAAACAGTGCATAAAAAAGTGAAATTGTAAAAACATTGTACGCAAAAATTTTTTAAAATGTTAATACTGAAGTTAATTTTGCTTTGATTATTGCACACAAGCTTGCTTTTTACATTTATTAAAACTGTAAAACGCTATTAGGTGAATGATAACATTAAGTAAAAAAATGGCAAAACATCAAACATATGGCATTTAGTAAACCATAACAGTCGTATTTTTTGAGACGTTTACAATATCAGAAAGTACTGAAAGTTGCTAGTTTAATCACTGAGTGTCAGTAACTCTAACACTGTCTGATAAAAATTATTTTTATTTCTATTGTAGTTTATTTTTTTTTTTTTACAGAACTGCAAAGTAACAAAACATAAGCACGCTTAATACTTGCGTAGGCGTAGTATAAACTCTGAAGTAAAATAATTTTGGATAGTTTTCTTACATTGTTAACAAAATAAATAATACCGACAATAGTAACTACTAAAATACCATCGTGATGAATTTCATAAATACCAAACAGACAGTAGTTAAACAGAAAAAAACATGATTCGTCATTGGGTCAATTTATATTTATGTTTATTATCGCACCCTGGCTCTTCCTCCTCTTCTTCTCTCTCATTATATCATGATGGCAGCAACAATTAAACGTCCATTACAAAAACCACAATATTACAAAAACTATAAACATCAATCTCTTGCAAAAGAAATTAGCAGAACAATTGGTGTTGCTTCCAACACGCGTAACTTATTTTACTCGAATTCAGCTGATTTCAGGTTTATTGACTTTTCGCGTCATTTAAAATTAAACAACTGAAATAATCTTTAAGTTTAAACGGATTTATTTTATATGTGAAATTAATAAAATTTGTTACTCAGGTTAATGTACTGCATTATATTATTATTTTAAAAAGCATTATTTCAACAACTGTTTTTAGCATAGGCGTATTACAAATCTGATAGTCCTATCGAGAAGACAGAGTACGCAATTTGCTTATGACAGTAGCAAACGGGTGATGGAGGTTGCCATCCTTTAATTACATCCTTTACTTCCTCGGAACTGTTATTTACTGTCACTACCAAGATATGCTCATAATAATTTAAGTATCTCTATAAAAGATCGTTTATTTTTAATGATAAACTGCAATAAGATACGAATTGTTAAGTAGTGTACGATTACGAATCTTTTATATGTATGTAGTGTGCATGTCTGTTTTATGATTGTTGTTGTTGTTTTATATTTGTTTTACAAAGACAACAAATCTATTTTATAAAAAAAACTACTAAACAGACTTTGTTCGTCCTGAATAGTACAAATTTTTCATTAAAGAAAATCAGACTGTAACTTTAAGAACAGCTGACATTTTATTTGTCTGTAACATAACCTTTCAAACTGTTAAAACATAAGTACTGTAATTGAAGCAGTGATTGTTCTTCACCACTTTGTATCAGAACAAAAGTTGTTTTTTCCAAAAGTTAAAGTTGTTAGTTTCTGTGTGGCAAATAGTTTTTAACGTAAATCCGAATAAATATTATGCCTACATCTTGAAACCATTATTTCACGGCTTATTTGTTATCAGATGCTATCTAGTTGTTCAAACAAGGTACTAAGAAACATGAAATAAACAACTGCTAGTGATTGTCTTTTTAAAAAAATCCGAACAGTAACAGAAGACATATGTACCACATTTTTATTGTCTATAACGAAAAGACCAATAAGAAAGAACATTTGCTGTAATGGAAATGATCTAACAAAGTGGCCATAATGGTAAGACTCAGACCCGGATCCTTGAAATGAGCTTGATCCTAATACCCTACACACACACACGCACGCACGCACGCACGCACGCACGCACGCACGCACGCACACGCACGCACACACACACACACACACACACACACACACACACACACACACACACACACACACATCTGTGTGCCTGCGTTACACCAACTATATATACATTTGGAAATTCGCATCTGTCACGTCAGTGAGACAGTAGCCGAATAATGCATTATAGTAATACACAATATAAACATTTTAATAAAACACGCTTTTCTGATTAATACACAATGAACAAAAGAATGACTTTCCTTAATAGACATATTACAAACAATTCAAATATTTATTTTTGTGCCTTATTTGGCAGATCACAAAAACTTTAAAAGCTGATATCTTAACTATTTAGCTAGCTGAGAGCTGAGAGCTGAGAGCTGAGAGCTGAAATTCGCCTTCACCTACACGCAAGAACGCGTAAAAGAATGCTACTGAGATTTGGCTATTTGAGCAAACAAAGAAACAAACCTCTGCATCACGTACTTGCTGAAGAACGTCTAATATAGTTTTCATTTAGTTGTCATCTTATACTGGACATATTCTACAAATATCAACATTAAAACCGAAACTTTCACTGTAGACTTTACTTTTTGATTGGGCGATTTAATAATCATTTTAGTAAAAATTAAAACAAATTCTTTTTACGTATTACTGAAAATTCTTCAATATTTGAAGACGCTTTATTCTTCAATATTTTTCGGAAAACTAAAAATAATTAAGGGTCGCTGAGAAAGTAAATAATTAGACTACAGTAGGTTTTAAATACTGTAGTCCCATTTAAATACAGGTTTTTAATACAGCGTCCCAATTCTTAAACGGTTATACTCGTAGTTATTTAAAAAATACCAATGATTAAACGTTTCTTACAACGATAAAATTAATATCAGACTATCGCAGTATGTGAACGTAATAAGATTACATGGTTTGAGATATATCTGCGTTAGATTGGTAGCACTGATGCAGGGATTACAGTAACTAGTAGTTTAATGCTGTCAATATCGGCTACTATTGTGGTGTCTTCCAAGCTTTAGTGGAACAATAAAGGGGCCATCACGTATAATCAGCTAAAACAAGTTAATATCATGTTGGCTGTTTCCTATTACGTAGCTCGGTATCAGTGGTCACTTTACACAACAGTATTAGCTCTATTCCGATTACTACAAATAATGAGCTATCACATACAGTATGCCAACTTGTTAATTTAATGAGTTTAAAACAATGTGGATCTAAAAACACTTAACAGTAAAAATAAATAAGTTAAACACAAATACGCAAAGAATACTTAAAACAAAAAACAAATATTTTTACGTTTAATTCTACTTTAATCATAAAACAAATAGTACCAGAATTGGCCTTTCTGTCGAGAATTTCTTCATTAACTTGTAATCTAACTGACTTTAAACTGAGTTAAATTTTCCAGTTTTATACAGAATACGCACACAATAGACTCGAACTTGAATCACAAAATAAACATGAAATCAATAGATTTTAATAAAAAGCTTAATTTTACCTAATCTGCTATGTAAATACCATTATCAAATTTCCATTGGACAATAAATATTGGAGTAGCAATTATGGTTCAAAATCCGGATATCTTACAATGAGCGCCTCTAGATCACTTTTTGTGTAATTCTTTAAAATATTTTTATGTATATACTAAACTCTCTCTCTCTCTCTCTCTCTCTCTCTCTCTCTCTCTCTCTCTCTCTCTCTCTGTGTGTGTGTGTGTGTGTGTGTGTGTGTGTGTGTGTGTGTGTGTGTGTGTGTGTGTGTGTGTGTGTTTGTGTGTGTGTGTGCGCGCGCGCGCGTGTGTATTAGTATTTTTGGTAAAAGCTTAGAAGAGTTCGTGACTTACAAATTATAATAATTATTTTTGGAAATATGATTTCGCCATTGTAATCAGCATTACAAATAGCTTAAATTTCCCATTTTAAATGTTTACAAATCATTGAAAATACTAAAACGAACTTCATGGCGGTAGGTTTCACTTTCACTGTAACTGAACGATTTTAAATGCTTATTTACGCAGATTGGATGATGGAATTAGACTTTTTAAACAGTGTATTTTATTGTAAAAAATATTATCTTTTTACTTGTGGAAATTCGCTTGTATTCCAGCAGCTGTGTACCGCGATTTTGAAGTTCTTATCCAACTGAACTACTACTTCAAATGTTTTAATATATTTATTTGTCAAAAGTGTTATAACGTTCTCTATTTTATAAATAAATATTCATGCTATAGCTTTTTTTAATTAAAAAACAGGTCTTAGCAATTATAAAATCAACTGTTTATGACAATGTTCCTGAAGATGCCTCTATGAGGACGAAACAATTTCATCAAAAATAAGAATATTTATAACGAAACTTTAGACAAATAAAGGTATGTCAATGAAGAAAGTTTATATTGATGTTACAAATTAAAAGTTAAATACTATAAATTAAAAAATATTTAAGAGTTAATTGAAAAATTTCCAAATTTATTAAACAAAATCTACATGCACTTTTAACGGTTTAAAACCCCACGTACTAAATAAAAAATAAATGCTGCATACTGCACGATAAACAAACAATTTGTTCAAATTATATTTAATTTTTAATAAAGAAATCTGCAACCGCTATATACATTCTGGCGTATAATTTCATGTAAATTATTAAAACCACTTGACGTTTAATAATTTACATACGCTCGTTTGAACAAACTGATGCCTGGTTGTAGCCTAGTTACCACACAAGCAATGAAACGTTTCTGAGCTGTAAACAGTAGGCGGTTTTATATTTTCTTTTCACCTATAGGTTCACCTCTATCACCTATAGAGAGGTGATAGAGAAAGAACATAAAATATCATTTGTTCAGATACCAACTGAAGTATTACAAACTAAAATAAAACTTTCTATTGTGAAAACAGTGGTAATACATTTTAAAAAGCTTATTATTTTAAAGATTGTTTGGAATTAATATTTCTGTTTTATTTGCATGTCTGATGTAACTATAAATCAGGATGAAGACCATTCAATAATAAGACGTACTTATAAACTTTCAATACAAAATATAAAAGTTCTAATATAAAAGTAGTGTTTGTATTACCTCACGGACAGTGCAAGAGATATGCATTCAATAATACTGTAAAAACTGCTCACCTGAAACAAAACAAAAATTATCACTTACAATTAACCACAAAAAATAAAACGAAGTTAACAGAAATTTAGACGTTACAAAAAAAACTCAAACAAATATAAAATACGATAATGCAATTAATCGCGGGACGCAGTTGTTTAGCTGACGTGACTAAAGCAAATTTTACAAAATAGTCACAATAGTGTCTTTATATTTTTCGCCATAGTAAATTCTGCTTAAATTAAATTTTCAAACTTCACTGAAAATATTCAAAAATACGATGCGCGCGTGCTCGTGTGTGTGTGTGTGTGTGTGTGTGTGTGTGTGTATTTCATCATAAAAATTACAAATACAATTTAGCGAAACGTCAAAACAATGTTCTAGTAACATTTGCGTTGAATGGATATACGCTGGTTTTCAATGTAATTCACATATTTCAATCCAAGAAGGAATAAGTATCAACATATATTTATATTATATAATATATTATATATTATTATATATAATATATATTATATTATATAATATATATTATATTATATAATATAATATAAAATATTATATTATATTTTATAATATAATATAAAATATAATAATATATATAAAATATAATTTTAAACAACATATCAAAAAGTGTTCTAAAGGTCAACTACACTCTCACATTGTAAGGCTTCGTATTTTAATATTACCATGATCGGACTTCTATAGCTCATTTTCCAATGTAAAGCCTCTAACAATATTTAATCTATATAGTCACAAACATTTAAAGGGATGGCATGATTAAGTGGATGATTATTAAACACTGACTATTGGATATTGGCGCATGCCACGAATAACAATGCCTTAATATTGAAGAGTCAGACAACTGACGTTAATTAAATTGGAAACACGAGCTGCACCTTACTGTCGGCCGGAGTTGTAAAGCGTATTAGTGTTGGTTGCACCACACCGATCATTTTTACCGGAATCATGCAAAAAATAATCGGAAAAATCGTATGAAAATGTTGTATTAGTTTGTTAATTGCACACACACACACACACACACACACACACACACACACACACACACACACACACACACACTCGCTCTGTGTTTGTAACAGTGCAATCGAAGCATTTAATGTGATTTACAAGAGAATCAATAGAAATAATACGCATATATGCAGAACAGAAGGTTTCATTAATTTTCTTATACAAATCCATCTTATTTGTCGTAGATTATAGGATAGTAATTCCAAAAACCGACTGAATAAAATAAAAGCTAAACGTAACTCCATTCTGCGGGTATATCGGACCAGTAATATTGAGTTCAACGTTCAATCATGTTCAACGGTCCCGAGATATAGGTCTACCAAATAGGTCTACAAAAATAGGTCCACAAAATCAAAACCTGCTAAAATGTTTATTCTCCAGCGATGTACACAAACACTTAGGCAAACACAACCAAGCAAAAACCACTTCCTTGTGTTCTGTTACTAGAAAACTGATAATCGTATTAAAACCTCAAGATCGATTTTTTTCATGATACATTTTTATATATAGTAGTCTATAGTCAAAAATTAAAAAAGAAAAATACTAGAAAATACTTGATCGCTACCGATGTTAAAAAAGGTAAGCATTACTACCTTCGCGAAATGATTTAGACCCACTTAAAACCTTACCATTTTTTTTTTTTTTTTTAATTTGACTGAATGCCCTTAGTGTATAAGAGTTAATGTAACTAACTACTATATATATGAAGATAAATAATTATGGTGGACAGGGATGTTTATTTTTCCGATTTATCGCAACTAATTCATTTCGAATTTATAAACACACTGACTTGAGTTAAGGATCTATTATGTAACTTAAATCTGATGCTCTTATCTTGTATGTTCAGATCCAAGATATCTTTTACTTGGTGTAAGCAACACGAGAGCCACATGCTCTAAATTTAATAAAAATCGTTAGAGGCAAGTTTGAAAAAATGTGATTTTTAGTAATTCTTGAAGAAATCACTCTTTTTAGCAAACAGAGCTAAGGCACACAGAAACACTTATTTATAAATATTGTTGTAGCAAACTAGGAGCATATGTAAGGTATTCGTCGAAATCAGCCACTTTGACAGCCATTGGTGTTCTGTGTAGAACTACTAATTTTGGAGGAAATGACTATTAAAATCGCAAAGTAGAACTTGTACATCATCATAATGCTATATAAATTTATTTCTAAGTAAAAAGATAAAAGCATAATTATTAAAAAAAACTGTTTTCCGTTTTTCTATCTTATAGATAATTTAAAAGCTTAGAGAGCTCTATAATGGATAATTTAACATGGACCAATACTACACCGGACTCCAGGTTAGAAGGTGCCCAAAGAGTGTTACAAAGCTTCCAGCTGTACTACATCCCACTTCTGGTGGCTCTGGGCATTGTGGGAAACTGCCTGTCTGTGTTTGTGTTCTTCAGAACCAAGTTGCGCAAACTGTCTTCATCCTACTACCTGTCCGCCCTAGCCATATCCGACACCGGTTTCCTCGTCAGCGTCTTGGTTACTTGGCTAAATCTGATCGACGTGCCCGTCTTCAATATGCCCATCGTCTGCCAGATGTCAGTATACCTCAGTCAGGTGGGTGCAAATATTCACCTTTATCGACATTCAGTTTTTTTTTACTTGTTAGGCATATGATACAATAGTTTATTGCTTTTTGAAATGGGCAAATCAAGCGTGACAGTTTGAGTCCACTACGTTATCCGTAGCAAAATAGTGTTAGCCAAAACTTTTTAAGAAAATAAAGAAGAAAACAGGAGCTGAATAAAATTTATAAAATAAAAGTATTGTTTGTATTACAAAAATATTAAATTTCGATTAATTTTAAAAACAAATTAAAGAGCACATGCATTCAGGATTTTTGTGTTCCCTCTATAATTGCAAGTTAATGAATAACAGAAAAAGAACTATATTTTAAGAATTGAACTATACAACGTTGAAATACAAATTTTTAGATGTCAAATGTTATGTGTTACATTTTTTTATAATATTTTATTAAAAACTAATACTGTTTTAATTATTTGTTAATAATGTATTATGATTTACAAGTTTATGTAAATTTTAATAATACATAAAATGTTCAAACCTCAACAGATAAATAAGAGTGCTATTTAGTTGAACAGGTGAGGGTGAGCTGTTCGTTTCGCAATGTCTATTGTGCAATAACGTTTAATGTTTCTAGAAATGTCTTCAAGAATTTTAAAAGTTTTTGTCCTGGAACGATCGTATGCCTAATGGCAGATTCCGGGAAAATGGAATGTCAAGGGAAGTACGTGTTTAATATAAAATAATCTCAAGTATAAAACTGAACGGTATTAATGTTTGTTTGATAAAAGTGATGTATGCATTAACTTTCATATATTAAAAAATTAAATCAGTTACTTCCGGTTTTAATGTGTTACAAATTCGTACTTTTGATGTTATTCTCTCTCTTCTCTGGCACCTTTGTTGCCGTCATTTGGATCCAATATTTGATTTTAAACAGATGAAAGTAAACACCAATCTGGTTATTTTACTCCCAAACTTAGCCTACAAAATGACAAACATTAAATAAATGTTTGTGTATACCTTTATAAATAAAAGTGTATACCTTTTAATGTTTGTGTATACATTAAATAAATGTATACCTTTTTCTTTACAATTTCAAAAATGAAAGTGTATTCAAACCGCAATATTTGGCCCAGATTACTCAAGAAAACTGCAATGTTAAGTTTAGACTCTAGACACACATCAAGATCACAGAGTCCATTATAAATAATGGTCCTAGCCTATTTTAGACCTAATTAGATATTGCTTACATTATAAAATACCTACAATAATTTAGTTATTCATAATTGGCAAATAACTTTACTTGTTGACTCGAATACACTAAGTACATAATAAAAATCGTTCCTTGCATCAAATAACGTCATGCATAACAAAAACAAGACATATACTTGTGTTGATAGGGAATTGCTATTGGAAAACGTCGCAATGAAGCAGCGATCATGTTAAAACACGAACTAGGGACAGTGAAATGTGCGTTGATCCTGACCTCTAAAACATTTATAATTTATCATCATTTAAAAATCATAAATTAGTATGATTCTATTCAAACTAGGCACGCATATACGTTCGACAAAATCATATCCATCAAAATCAATTCAACCGTTAAAAATGGCGGCCAGTCAAAAACAGTAAAAAATAATAACTTTGTGTGTTAATTATTCTTAATATTATTTAAATATATAATATTCTAAATTTTTATTGCAAGTACAAAAATTATTTGACATCTTGTAAGTCAAGAGACTTATATTAGACACATTTTGGGGAGCAAAGAGAAATACTTTTGTCTAGTAAATCCTTTTAAAACTTCTGAGAATTGATGTCAATCTAACAATGCTTTCCTAACTTTTAAGTATACTTATTTGGTTCCTTTGAGTCCACATCAAACAGCGAAGTGATTCTATTACTCACTTGGAAGTGTGAAATAGCCTACTTTATCTTAGCTAAGTTTATACTTGTATCGCGTCGACAATCGACCTTTACCCGCCGTGAAGTCTTTCATGTAAAGTCGATACTTTTTAAGTAGTATTTGCAGAACGTTGTTAAACTTAATCGCCTCGCTCTATGAACTAGTTTTTTAATTTAAACATGATTTCTGCGTGTAATTTTTTGTTGCTATTAAATTTTAATTACACGTTTACCGAATCAGTAGAGCCTATAACCTAATGACAATAAAATATTATATTTAGAGTTGTGTTAACAGTTTAGAAAGTTGATAAAACTTAAATATCAATTAATTGTAGTTATAAATTGTCTAGAGAAAGTCTATAAAAATTTTTGTTTACTTCCTTAACATAACCTAAAAATGTAAGACGTCTTTACCTATTTAATTCTTCGAAGGATTGTGATGTGACCGCCACTTTGTTTCTGAAAGCGGGGACGTGATTATGATCCAAACAGTTAATTTATTTTCGAAATAATTCTAATATTGTCCCACGCTTTTCTTACTCTAGATGTCTCAAACACTGCATCTCGTAACACCAACTGGAATATCTTTAAATCGTTTTGGGTCTCACTGACTGCGGACCCGTAACGGTTATTGTGGATGTAAACCAAGTTTTCAATTCCAATGGTGGTGAACCTAAATTTGAAAACTGTATCGTTGAAACCTCTACGACACAAGCTTTCAGTCGCACAAAATCACAGTACAACGACAAAGTGCATCGCATACATAAATTTTACACTGAATTTATAACAAAGATAAAAAGTGTTTTGTCACAAATTAATTTCGACAATAAATCCTCCCGACTGTATTAAAGGTATTATTAAGGCTTTTCTGAAGACTGTGCTTGCTCCTCGTACGGATAAAAATCTCATTATCGTAATGGCTTCCCCATTGTGTCTAACACCCACGATTTTACTCCGTTTTATAAAATACACGCTCTACTTAACCGCTGAAGGTTGTCATATCAACTTATGATAAAATACGTTCAACAAATACTGGCATTTTGAATGCCAAATGTCATCAGGAAACAATTATACATTTATTAAAAAAGGGAATGTATTAGTACACGTTCACGTCAACGATAATCAATATTACAAAACTTTAATAAATATGTGGTTTGATAGTATCTTTGCCATTAGCTCAGTATTAACTCAAGCAATGTAACATATAACAGAAGTAAACAGTGCCAAAGTTCTAAAAATACATTCCTAAAAATAACAAGACGATTAACCATACGCGTAAACATCTAAAACTTTTGTCAATAAAATATAATAAAAGAATGAAATGAAAATATATAAATCTAATGTATAAAAACAGCAATAATTCATTCATAATCAAATAAAATGTTAATTTTCGTTAATCATTAATCTTTAGGCCTGCAGTTTCCTGAGCGTATGGTTCGTTGTAGCGTTCACAGTGGAAAGATTCATCGCAGTGCGTTACCCTCTGCGGCGGCCCTCCATGTGTACCGTGACACGAGCTAAGGCCGTGCTGGCTGTCCTCACTTTGTTCGCTCTCACCTTATGCAGCCCCTACTTGCTGATATCTGCGCCACAAACTCGACCACATCCTGACAGGTATGCATGATAAACACAATACGATCATTTACAAAATTTAAAAATTCTCAAAATATTCCCTCATTTTTTCATGATACTGAAAAATACTTAATGCAAAATTGAGAAACAATGTCTTAAATTATTTTCATGAAGAATTTAAGAGGCTTTATAATAATTATTTTTTTTACTCATGAATCATAATGACAAATAAAATAAATATTTATGAAAAAAAATTATCTAAGAAGGTATTAAATTAATCATATTTATAAATAAAACAAGAGCTGTCCAATTTTAAATAAAAAAATTTGAAATTATAACAATACAGGAACTGCATCTTTGACAAACTCGTTAGGTACAGACACAAATTAGTAAACCCTTATTAAAATACACCGTTTACACTAACAATACCTGAAAAAGTTTTACATATTTTTCAAATTTAAATAAATTACATACGAGATTTTATTTTTAATTAAACATTTAAATTAAATGTAACCCAGAGCAGGTGACAAAATATCAACTCACAAATTTATTTTTGTCATATCCGTGTTTATTCTTTCATGATTAAAATTAAGAAATGCGACTGACAAACGCCGAGTCAGAATGGTTTGATGCACTTTTACATTATTCGGACTGTTTGCTTGATAAAGGTTCGAGAGCCTGTGGTTTGGTCTCGTGCTTCCGCATGAAAAACTGCAAACTTAACTTATATCTAGTACGTAACTAATTTATCATGTAATGTGCAAGATCAATCATCATTCAAGTAAAAAGTAAACACTGCAGATAACTGATGACCAAACCGCATTACTTTTTGACAGTTTGGCCGACAGCAAAGTTTCATTCATCAAAGCGAAAACAAACGAAAAACTTAGGAATAATAGATACTAGATAAGGGCAGTCGCTACGTTACACACAACCGTATCCGTCAGAACTAAGACAAAGACAAAACCAAACACACAACAACAGGAAGTATTCATGCAAACTGCACAATTGATGTAATAAAGTGCAACTTTTGGGCCAAAATTCTCAACTTTTTTTTGTTATTTTTTATGTACAAATACCATTACATTATTTTTCAAATTTCTTTACTTTATAAGTTAAATAAAGTTTAAAATTTAAACACCATTCAAACAATACTTTAAGCAAAATACTGGGTTTCAGTACACTATTAAATTGAATTATGAGGAAAAAATTTAAATACTCAACGTTTAAAATTTCAACCAACGCCATTAAACAATACTCTAAACAAAATACTGAGTTTCAGTGCACTAGTAAAATAAATTATGAAAATACATGTATGGCCTTATTAGCCTACCCGATTTAAACATTTTTTTAATGGGTCACAGAAACAAAACTTAATTAATATATGTTAATTAACATAGTCAATTTATTAATTAAACATAGTTAATATTTAGTTATTAAACATTAACTAATATTAATATTAGTTAACTATTAATATTAATATGTTAATAGTTAATATATTTATGTGTATATGTGTTTTAATTCTTTTTTACATCATGAAGTCCTTTTGAAAAACCTTAAAACATTTTGCATATTAAACGAAAAACTTTATAAATTATGAAAAACTGCCAAAAACCGAAATTCCTAAAAAATTATTTTATTTTTGTCCATAATAATTACGTACTAGTACTTATTTATACATCTATATAAACTGTTATATTTTTAAAATACTTATCAATGTGAGGTTACTTAAAAAACTAGACTGAAATGGATGTGATGTTGTGGAACAGGAAACCAATGTTATGTACTCATGTGGATACGTACAAAAGATGTTGTGTAAGTAGGCGTGTGTTATTTTTCGTGTTTAACGTCCGACTTTTGTGCACACTTGGGCTAATGTAGACGATGGGATGATTTATAGCGTATGAAAATGCCAAGCCCTGGCCGGGAATCGAACCTGGGTCCTCGGAGTGAAAGCCCAGTACGCTATCAACTAGGTCACCGAGGCGGCAGTGTGTAAGTAGGCTACTCAACAGGCTAATAACAGAGTTCCTGTTAGAATAACAGGTCTTCCCGTTATTTTCTGAAAGAACTGTCCGATAAACAGTTCCAAAGTACAAATATTTATCTCTCCTATCATTAGCTACCTGTCAAATTCGGTTTACAAGTACCAAAGTAGCGGCCATTTTAGTAAATATTTGTTTATGAATGTAGTATGATTATATATTCTCTTAAACTAATTACATACCTGTTCTGGTTGTAAGAAATGTATTTTTTAATTAAGTTTAATATCGTATTTTGTAAACAATACGTAAGACATAAAACAATAACTAACCAAAATTAAAACTAATAGACTGTCTACTCAATTTGTATATAAATTAGGCCTGATTTTCCTGTTTCTGCCTTTGTTGACAGCTCACCTTAAGGGGGATTAAGAGAAACAGAAACTTATTACTTTCCTTATATACTTGTGCATCTTTTTTAGCGCTTGTAAATAATTTAATTATATCTGTGCATAATTTATTTAGGTTAAACAAAACTGCTTCATAAAAACATAAATTCACCGAGAGGTACTTCTGCATCAAAACAAATACTGAACTCGGCAAAAACAAACAAATCTTCTCAATTTATATCTCTGTTTGATTTCAACTCGGGAGAATAAGAACTGGAATTACTCTTGCTTCCAGGCTCTATTTAATAATGCTAACTTCAAAGACAAAGTAGAGGACGACATTGTAAGTTATACTATCAATAACAGACATGTTCAATTGAAAAATAGATTCGGAAGAAAGTTCTGGAGCTCTGGTTACGAATTAAATATTTAACCATTTTGCCCTTAAGGAAGTGATATTGAATTTAAGAGTGCGTTTGCGTTCAGTTTGATGTTTTTAAATAATTTTTTACTAAGAATTCCATCTGAAAAACCCTAAAACTCTTTGTACACTTAATTTTACATGGAAAACTTTAAAAATTAAGAAAAACTGCCAAGAAACAGGAATTTCTATATAATATACAGATTATTTTCTAATTCATAATATTAACAGCTCTGAAGCTCTGATCTGGCTGCTGTTGCGTTATATATTGGAATTGTATTTAGTTAACATAATATTTAAAGATCGCCATGACAACCATGCCGTTAAGTAAGCACATGCGAATTTGAAAAGTCTGATTGCAAGATTGTTTCCTCGAACAGCTGAATCAATTATTCCTCATTTCTATAAAAATGATGTAATAATAAGTGGGCGTGAAAAATTAAATTTAAAATAATTGAAAAGCAAAAATAACGCTTTATGACTTTTTTGCTGGTATAAAGGCGAAAACGACATCAGAGATAAAAGTTATGAAGTGCAGCTGTAAACAATACAAACAAGCTTAGGTCTAAGCATAAAATACGTTTCTGTACAATGGAAGGTAGCTGAAGTTACAATGACACTAAAAACAGATAAAATGCACAGTGATAAAACGTATCATAGAGCGATTTTAAAGCTTCCAGTAATATCAGAATAGCTCAAGTAACTACTGCGGAAAAGATTAGGTCCATTATTGAAACCTTATATTTCTGATTGTAACTTAGTTTCAATCGCATTCAACCTTTACCATACAACCAAGTGCACAGGAAATTGGCTTCTATGACAACAATCTCAATAATCCAAAGTTAAACGATATATATATATATATATATATATATATATATATATATATATCATTGTAAGTTGCAAATGTGGAATTATAGCGCACGATGTGGTGCCGTACAAAGAAGTAAATGTAATTAAAAATCAAAATTTCCAAAATAAGTTGTTTCGATGCTCAATGCTGGCATATAACTGAGCAACACTGATTTTAAATTTGGGAAAGTATTCACCTTATAAAACCTCCTTGTTAATAGTTGCGTTGTCGTGTTCAGAACTACCCTAACTAACATATATATTATTATTATTATCTGCGCATAGACCCTGTTGGATCACGCAAAGCACTCCGACTCATGTCTTGTTCCTTCTAATCCTCCACACCTCCCTCATCCTGTCCCCATGTATCCTCTTCCGCTCCTCCGTCCATTTTACCCCTGCTCTCTTTGGGATTTCACTCTCTGGGACTATATATATATATATATATATATATATATATATATATATATATATATATATATATATATATATATATATATTATTATATTATTTATATAATATATTTACATATATATATATATATATATATATATATATATATATATATATATATATTAGCAATAATTACAAACATTATTTCTATTCTTTTAAAACTGGAAGTATAACCAAAAAGTTAACAGTGTATGCAATAGTCAATAGTTTAATGGTAAACTGCTGTTTTACCGTTGGCATAACGAATGTGTATAGGCAACACGCAACTCCTCGTGTACCTCGATTGCATACTCTGCGCCTGGTGACTTCTGTAGCTTAATTCATGTTTCAAAATAATTATGCAAATGATAACAATATGAAGATGGTAAAAATATGGAATATGATCGGCAAGACACACAATGTTCACTATTGTCTTAGTATTTCGCCTCCAAATAAGTAATGATTTTTTTCCTTAAATATGTGAACATTTTAAAAAGGCCAATACATAGGCAAATAAAGGCAGTCACTCCCTGCCTCACTGATCACTGTATCTCACGAACAACAAGGCTACGAAATATAAATCCTGTATAATGGCTCCCCTTATGGTATAGATGTGCAACAAGGCTAGGTTTAAAAATAAGCATCCTTTAAGCGGTTTAAAAATTGTTATTTTCTAAAACATTAAATAACGGTTTTTTGTACTACTTGTCGGATTTTCACAGGATATGGCTTCGTGCAATTCAATAACAAAATAATAACTGTTATATTTTAGCTTTAAACAATACCAATCTGTCATATATCTACTTGAAACCAAATTATGGGCACTCAAAATATCTGATTTGTTTTCCCGTAACGTTGGAAGGCCTATTGTCCGCTTTTCTCTAGGACACGAACTAACAGATTTCAAAGAAAATTTTTAAATTTATTAAATATATTTATCAGGTTTTAGGCTTACAATTAGTGTTTTTAAATTGCCATTCAGTCATTCAAAACTAAATGGCGGTCACTTGTTTTATTATAAAACTGGGTGCTTTCACGAGCTCTAGAAGACAAATGGATCGTCTGTACTCTTTATTATCTAGTTTTTTCGTTGCATGCATTGGAACAGTCAAATGTGACATTGAACAAATATCCTAACATAATGTATGTTTGTTACTTTAAAATGCCAACTTTGTTGCTGTCCACTACGAAATAACTCGACAGATTTCAATGGGAACGTTTACATTTGTTAAATACAATGCTTAGTAGGTTTTAGGTTACCTCAAACTTTCATTCGCCTATTTGAAACCAAATGGTGGATACCCAAAAAGCCTGTTTTATGCTAAAAAAGACTAAAGACGAGTTTCAACCAAGTGTGTGTGTGTGTGTGTGTGTGTGTGTGTGTGTGTGTGTGTTCGCGCGAACAAAGAAGCGTGTTATCAAAATAAAGTTTAAGATTTTGGTTTGATTTCATTCCAACGTGAAGTAAAAATTGATTTACATTACGGCACGGACAAGCTTGTTAGTGAAATCCGTTCAAACGTTTCAAAATGACAGGCATCTTAAAAAAAACATGTATTTTTAAAATTTATTCATTTAACCGTCTACGTCTTTATTTACTTACGTCATATTATTGAAGCGTTTTCAGAACTCACTCGTAGATCGTCAACGCATTACAATTTCTATAAAAACACACAACACACATTACATAAACCATCAACGTCGGTGACACCGCGGGGTCTCGGAACCGACTAACCAAATCATTTTAATATGTATCTGTAATGTCAGTGAAACATGTTGTGGTTCTGTTAAATCGAACAAACAATACATAATCACACACAAGCAATGTTAATATGGTACAGTAACCAGGTATCACGAGCCCCCCACGCACGCAAGCACAAATAAATAAAACAATTTTTTTCGAAACTTATATAGTCATTAAATTCTCAAAGTTGATATATTTTTTCGATCACAATACTTTTAATTCGTATAGCGAGCATGAAAGTAAACTCTTACTAAAATAAAGAAATGGTTTATCTCAATCAGAAAAAGTATAAAGCGCCAAATAATAAAGCAAGTTTACTTCTTCCTCTTTGAAAGTTTCGATTCCGATCAATATGGCATAAACCTCTGCCGGCACTAAATCTAAATGGCGCTGGCTAATAAAGTATATACAGGCTGTAAACACTTCTTTATCGCGCGCTGTACAAAGGTTCACACTAAAGCCTACCAAGTTGTACGCAGCGTCACACCTGCGATCATTCAGCGAAATTCGTTAATCTATTTGAAAATAAATATTGAGTATCTTAAAAATGTATAACTTTTCTTACCTAACATTTTTTTTAATACATATTTCAACGATCATAACAAGAGGTACGTCAAACGGCACTAACTTTCTTGCAAACCTACAACCCCGCAATATACACACCAAGCAGAACAACCATTATCTTATCCTCAAAAGTCAAGTTTGGAAACTATTGGCAATGTTATGGTGACAATCTGAGGCCAGATTTCTCAAAATCGGTTTGAAAGATTTTGCTCAAATGTCAACCATGTTTCAAGCCTGTAGGCTAAATAGCTGATTCTAAAAGACTTCTCAGAAGAAAAAGTTAAGAAATATACAGTTTTAAAATTTGGCATAATCTTATTTTTTGTATCTAGGGTTTGTAAAACGTGAACGCTCTTAATTTTAATATATTTTCAAAACGTGTGTAATAGTCTTATTTCTCTGAATAGATTTACTCTCACGCCAATATTATATTGTAGGCAACATGTTATGTAGTTTCTTATTTTCAACTGCCTGATTATGTAGCTGCACTAATATTACTATACACATGAAATATTTTCGAAGTAAATTTCCTAAAGAATGAAAATATGTCGATAAAAAATAGATCAACCACGACAATATTAAATCAAGCGCTGTGGAACCACATAATATCACTGCTCCTCCTACGTAGTTTGTAACACAATACGCCGAATCAAGCGGTGTTTTGCCGGAAACAGCTGTGCTCGTATAATTTGGCAACCCCGCTTTCCCAGCTGGTGGTATCAATGATGAACCGACATTGAACATTTTTTTATTATGACTTACTGAATTATAAAAGCTACGGTTGATAATGATTTGGAAAGACTTATACACACGGAACTTAAAAGACACAAGCACTGACAAGTTGCTGTATTGGATATGTCTTGTTTTGAGTTGCTGTGGATTTACAAAAGTAGTTTTCAGATTCGAACTGTTGGGAGATGCATTTTTATAAGCAAATGCTAAAACTATTAGGAGTACTTACAACAAGGAAAACTTAAAATAATACTTTACTAAAAAAATTTACAATTGTAAATAAAATTTGCCCAAAAATTGACTAAACAAGTCGTAATGTCTAAAAGTGTTTGTAAGATACTGGGTTACGTTTTTTTGTGTATATATATATATATATATATATATATATATATATATATATATATATATATATATATATATATATATATATATATGGGCAAGCCGAAAGAGACCTACAGCGCCCTCTAAGGTCTGCCTGAATTAACTATGTTATCGATCTATCTATGGTATTCGATTACGTACTGTTTGCACGTTTTCGCCACTGATAACTTAAAACAATAATAATAAACATATCAACATTAAGCTTTACGTTTCTTGATTTTCAAACAAAATTTTCACAAAAATCAGGTTTTTGGCGAACATAATTCACAGATTTTTGTTCAAATTAGTCAGCTATTGATAGCGAAAATCTTCGTTCAAAAACTTTGTTACACTGTATTACATTTTTCTTGAAATTAATTTTTGTTTCGTTGGACTATTGCAGAAGGAATATCGACGTAACGTATGGGCAGAGCTAATGGTACTAACTAGACACGAACCTGTGTACACGTCAGAGTTATAGCGAGCTGTTCTTATCTTACCGTGAAATATACAGCGCTCCCAACTGTTGTTAGTATTGAATTCTTGTAAATATCACGAAATGCAATTATGAACCTTATCTTGATAATCAATAATCAATAATAATTATGAACAGACTCAATTTTCATAATAAAATATTTATTTCTACAATTAAAGTTATTCTTTGGAGCCTTCTGAAAATGTCACGTAAGTCTTCAAGTTAATCATTTTGGAATTTCAATATTATATTTATATATTGTATTAAACCTTTAATTTAATGAAAAAGGTAAAAATGGATTAAATAGGATTAAATTATAAAGGCTTAAATATAAAGTAATAATAGCGGTAATTTAATTAATTAAATTTGCCTTATTGGGTAGGGTATATGTAAATTTATATCTTGTTAGAAGTAATATTGATTGCTTTGAGATTATAAGCAAAATTTAATTAAATCTTCAATATAAATTATATAATTAAATAATAAACAATAAAGCTTTCTCAACATAACAAATTTTAAAACAATATTAATTTCGACAATATTGAAGGTTTTCATTAAATTGGCCGACAAAGAGAAATTATTAAAATATAAGTAAGTTAGAGATCCAGTCACCGACCCGTTATAATTGAATACAAGTTACATAGGAAAACAAATTCAATTCGTGTCGTTATGGTAATCGTAAAATCCCATTTGAATTTAAGATTCAGTATAACTTTGTTACGCCTTTATTGGAAAGCCTCAACCGAACTGTGCGAGAAGCGCTAATTCTAAATTATTGTAAAATATACACTCGCCTGTAAAGCCGCTGACTGTACTGATTTGTAAAGGTTCCGCTACTAAAGCCAATATAAGGTTTCCGCCAGGTGTTGTCGGAGGCTGTTAAAATTAAAAAGACTCTTTAGTAAACCTAAAATATTCGCGACAGTTATTGTCTAAGAAATTGTAACAATTTATGTATGAATTCCTCGAATAAAAACACCAAAATCGGATAAAAACATGTTTTCCGTTATAGTGTATATTAAAAAAAATAGCTATAATAATTCTACACTTCATACTGTTCTACAAATATCGCTAACCTCTTAGAAGATGTCCTAGTGTCTGGGTCCTGGCATCAATAATAGTTTATTTTAAGAGGAAATCTTTTAATAAACTTAATTTCTGTGCATGACAAGGATTAAGTTTGTACGTCCATATCAATATTTATTTTGTTCAATAATACATATACAGTATTAGTTTTCAATTAATATGTATTATTTGTTTAATATATATGATTCCAAGTTTGAAGAAACTGATGTAACTTATTAACTTTGCTTGTATTTGAAAATGTTAAAGTTTCAATCAACAATTGATACTTTAGTAAGAAGGAAGAATTACAAACGATTTCTCGTAAAAGTATTACGATTACTGGCTTCAGACATTATCTCTTTTATTTGCGTTCTTTTTCCTTATTTACCTTACTTTCTGTGATATTATTAGTAAGCCTCCTACTTGAAATATATTTACATAGTATCGGCAATACGCCCACGAGACTTGTATGCTTATTCCTTCGTGGGACGTTTAGCTACAATGTTTAGATTTTGTTCCTTCTGTATTTGTTAAGGTAACGAACATTGTGTGTGCTAGTTGACAAAGCAGGAAAAATATATTCATAAATCATATGTAATGTATTCAGTGTAACAATATCTACAACACTCATATCTCCTGTTCCAATTACCCAGTTGCTTGCTTTGCTATTTATACGTATTTGTAATTTACGGTGTTAATATTTCTGCATAAATTTTAATTTAATCATTCTGAAGGGCCGCGATGGCGGATAAGAAAAGCAAAAAATAGTCATTTTTTGCAGTCTCTATGAAATGTATAGGGAAAAAATACATTTCTTTCCCTGTCTTTGTAACTGCCCAAATCCAGTAAAAATATAGGAAATGACAACAAAAAATATTTAGTGGTAGTTAACGGATAAAACAACAAGGGTAAAAATATTTTTAATTTTATAAATCATGTGTGGGATATCATTTAAAAACTAAAATTGATAATGATTCTGAATTTAGTTTTTGCACACGAAACGTTTACATAGAGCCACCACATCTTTCAAAAAGTTTGTTTTCATACCCCTCTCTAATGCCAACATCAAAATTTCGCAGATTTTATAAACCTAGTTCCGATCAACAAGGGAAAAATAGGATTTTTTGATATTTCATATATGTGTGTGTGTGTGTGTGTGTGTGTGTGTGTGTGTGTGTGTGTGTGCATATAAACAAAAACGTTTTTTTTAAATTACCAACAGTCTTGGAGGAAAGGGACGTTTTTTTTACATTGCTTAACCTTTCACAGTATCACAGTAACTAGAGTACGACAGAAATGTCGTTTTTATGTTTGGGCATCAAACACATTTCAAAAGGAGCACTTAAATGTAACATGTTGTATGATGTGTTCTGATTCACTGGCTCAATACAGTGTGGGTAACAAGGCACACAGCTGCTATAACAAGAAACACGGACACTGAGTAGATATGATGTGCTTCGTCATTTTAATTATTATAAACTTCTTTTAGTGAGAACACCAAAACCAGATTTAAAGAAATACTTTAATAACAAATAAATATTACTGAATGTAAATCTGTTATTTATAATGCATTTAATGTGTAATATTCAAATGAATACATGTTGTAACTTTTATTACATGTTCAAATAAAAATAATAAATGTGTTCAATTGAAATTACAACAATTCTAATTAAATTGTTCAGTTGTTTAAGTCTTTACTTCAACAATTTTACAGGTTACACGTTGCAGGAAGGTTACTAAAGTGAACGTATATAACGGAGGAACTACAATATTGTATACAACTCGATTATTGACTTGTTTATATTATGTTGCAGCAGGAATATCACAGTGGTGGAAAGTCGGATGGACGTGTCTGAAGAACTGAACTACTTAGACTTAATAGTAACTCGATTATTGACTTGTTTATATTATGTTGCAGCAAGAATACCACAGTGGAAGTGTGCACAGTGGTGGAAAGTTGGATGGACGTGTCTGAAGAACTCAATTACTTAGACTTAATAGTAACTCTATTATTGACTTCTTTATATTACGTTGCAGCAAGAATACCACAGTGGAAGTGTGCACAGTGGTGGAAAATTGGATGGACGTGTCTAAAGAACTCAACTACTTAGACTTAATAGTAACTCTATTATTGACTTGTTTATATTATGTTGCAGCAAGAATACCACAGTGGAAGTGTGCACAGTGGTGGAAAGTTGGATGGACGTGTCTGAAGAACTCAATTACTTAGACTTAATAGTAACTCTATAATTGACTTGCTTATATTATGTTGCAGCAAGAATACCACAGTGGAAGTGTGCACAGTGGTGGAAAGTTGGATGGACGTGTCTGAAGAACTCAATTACTTAGACTTAATAGTAACTCTATTATTGACTTGTTTATATTATGTTGCAGCAAGAATACCACAGTGGAAGTGTGCACAGTGGTGGAAAGTTGGATGGACGTGTCTGAAGAACTCAATTACTTAGACTTAATAGTAACTCTATAATTGACTTGTTTATATTATGTTGCAGCAAGAATACCACAGTGGAAGTGTGCACAGTGGTGGAAAATTGGATGGACGTGTCTAAAGAACTCAACTACTTAGACTTAATAGTAACTCTATTATTGACTTGTTTATATTATGTTGCAGCAAGAATACCACAGTGGAAGTGTGCACAGTGGTGGAAAGTTGGATGGACGTGTCTGAAGAACTCAATTACTTAGACTTAATAGTAACTCTATAATTGACTTGTTTATATTATGTTGCAGCAAGAATACCACAGTGGAAGTGTGCACAGTGGTGGAAAGTTGGATGGACGTGTCTGAAGAACTCAATTACTTAGACTTAATAGTAACTCTATTATTGACTTGTTTATATTATGTTGCAGCAAGAATACCACAGTGGAAGTGTGCACAGTGGTGGAAAGTTGGATGGACGTGTCTGAAGAACTCAATTACTTAGACTTAATAGTAACTCTATAATTGACTTGTTTATATTATGTTGCAGCAAGAATACCACAGTGGAAGTGTGCACAGTGGTGGAAAGTTGGATGGACGTGTCTGAAGAACTCAATTACTTAGACTTAATAGTAACTCTATTATTGACTTGTTTATATTATGTTGCAGCAAGAATACCACAGTGGAAGTGTGCACAGTGGTGGAAAGTTAGATGGACTTGTCTGAAGAACTCAATTACTTACACTTAATAGTAACTCTATTATTGACTTGTTTATATTACGTTGCAGCAAGAATACCACAGTGGAAGTGTGCACAGTGGTGGAAAGTTGGATGGACGTGTCTGAAGAACTCAATTACTTAGACTTAATAGTAACTCTATAATTAACTTGTTTATATTATGTTGCAGCAAGAATACCACAGTGGAAGTGTGCACAGTGGTGGAAAGTTGGATGGACGTGTCTGAAGAACTCAATTACTTAGACTTAATAGTAACTCTATTATTGACTTGTTTATATTATGTTGCAGCAAGAATACCACAGTGGAAGTGTGCAGTGGTGGAAAGTTAGATGGACGTGTCTGAAGAACTCAATTACTTAGACTTAATAGTAACTCTATTATTGACTTGTTTATATTATGTTGCAGCAAGAATACCACAGTGGAAGTGTGCACAGTGGTGGAAAGTTGGATGGACGTGTCTGAAGAACTCAATTACTTAGACTTAATAGTAACTCTATTATTGACTTGTTTATATTATGTTGCAGCAAGAATACCACAGTGGAAGTGTGCACAGTGGTGGAAAAGTGGATGGATGTATCTGAATCACTCAACTACTTAGACTTAATAGTAACTCGATTATTGACTTGTTTATATTATGTTGCAGCAAGAATACCACAGTGGAAGTGTGCACAGTGGTGGAAAAGTGGATGGATGTAGCTGAAGCACTCAACTACGTGGACTTCATAGTAACGCTATTACTACCATTTTCACTGATTGTCGTCCTGAATACTTTAATCAGTAAAACAGTTTGGAGACTGGCAAGAATACGCCGTTCAATGACTTTAACGACAACAAAGAAAAACAATTCTGGCTCTTTCTTCGGAGAAGTGAGAAGACCGACTCTTGCCAGAGCGCAGTCCCGTACTTCTTCATCGCAGACTAAAGTCACAGAAATGCTCCTCATAGTTTCTACTGTGTTTATTTGCCTAAACTTGCCTTCGTACGTCATCCGATTTTGGGTTTTTGTCAATGAGGTAATAAGTGCATTTACATAATAATTATTTATATACTTCCTGTTTGCTGCAATATTTTAAATTATTTTAAGAATCTATAGATCTTCGTTTTTCACTGGTTATGAATTTTGTTAATTTATCGGCATATGTGTCAGCTTTTAATTAGATAATATACACTAAGGGATTATCTAAAAATTAGATAAATAATTTTTTCAATAAGGGATAAAAAAAGTTGAAGAAACATCTACTAATTTCGCTTATGTCATGCTTAATGATCCTATTGGTGCTTTAAAGAAACCATTATTATCGACAAAAACATCTTCATGAGAAAATTATTTCCAAATTCAGAACTTTTTCGCAATTTTTCGAAAGGTGCCTTACAGTCCGTACATTACCGTTTATACTATTAGCGAATAAATCGCATGGCAGTTTTGTAATTTTAGGAATTAAATTAATACCATTTGAAATTTAATAAAATGTTCTAAATTTCAACCTCCTTTTCATGCAAAAATATAACTTTCAAAAACAATTTTGTCTTAAATATTTTCAGTTGTGGAGATAGTGAAAAATGAAATTATTAATATTGTTAATGTTATACGGTATATTATTTTAGTTTTTAGTAAGTAACTTGTGTGCGAAATGTCACTGCAGCTCGTTCAGTGGTTCCGGATAAGTCGTGTGGAGCCTTATATTTAGACATATTTTTATAATACACTTAAATTTTAATATGTTTGACAGTATAAAAAATATGTAAGCAATACGTGTGTTTTAACCTAAAATAGAAACACAAAAGAGGATCGAATAGGTTTAGACAAATTTTAGATAAATTAAGAACAGACAACTCTGTACGAAACCTTATCAGTCACGGAACAAAAAGCTTATTGTGCCTTGCGAAGAAAAACTACACTCATTACAAACTACGATAAATTGGCGTTGGTAATACGTTTATTTTATTATCAGCAATAATATGTATAAAAACGAATGTTTTATTTCCGTGTGATTAAACAAAACATAATAACAGCACGCGACTATCTCGATCACACGAAGCTCAACGATGTGTGTCGCGCGACGTGCTTCCAAAAACTACTACAATTCCTTAAATATATTTCACAACAAATACTTTGACGAACTAACAGCTGTCGGATATTTTTCGTATTTCCAATGAGTTTTAAATTATTTAATATTCTAGTTTATACACTCTCTGACAAAGATTACGATGACGTCACAATTAAAAAAAAGTTAAACGGATCTCACTGAGTGACTAACCTGTCCAAAGCTATTATCAAAATCATAGTTTTGTATATACTATGTTTGAATCAACCTGGACGAAAATTCCGAACGCGAATTGTGTATGCCACAACTGTTATATATATGACTAGAGAAATTTATAGTATTTTTTTAAACCATATTTTGCTAAGTTTAACCACTCATACCTTAATTTGTTCTTTATGTAACAAAATTGTTTAACACGAACACATATATAATATATTATTTATTTATTTAATCGATTGTTCCCCCTTAGGAGAGCGACTGAACACTAAATACATGATTTTTATTGTTTGCCCTCTATTCCTCCCAGAATCTCTTCATCCTATCTGAATACTCCTTCCTCCTCTCAGCTGTCCACTTCTTTCCAGGTTGTTGTGATGTTTTTTATGTTGAAATTTAATCTTCTTAATTTTACTCCGGCATTCGGCACGATCCTTAAAATCTGTTGTAAGTCCCTCTGGACTTCTTTCAGCCATTCCGTGCCGCATTTACTCAAAAACTGCCCAACGGTCTCAATGGCGGATGAGGAAGGATTCCCAACGGCAGAGAGGGCGGAAGAGCTATCTCTCGGTCTTAACCATCGAGTTGTAACTTTGAGATCATGTTAGTGATCACCCCTATATTCTTTCTCAACTTGCAATAGTGGCATGATTGACAGCACGTTGTCACATGTCATGCCATATATATATATATATATATATATATATATATATATATATATATATATATTTCAAAACGCGTTGTAAAAGTGAAGATGCGTATGGTCTCGGATGTTACAATGATGATCCCTAAAACATATCTCATTTTCCATTGAAACTTTAATGTCGTTTTTAATGTTTGCATTACTATTTGTATAAAGTTAGTTTAGGGCGTGTGCATACATTGTTACAAGAGCTTACCCATGTCTATCTGTCGATAATGCCAAATGGTGAGAACATTTGGAAACTTGGCAATTTCGCAACCTATGAAAAACGGTTAAAATCAATTTTGTATTTTTAAAAAAGCGCAAGGAAATTAACATATAATCAAATTCACTAGTATTTCGAACTAAGTGATACATATAAACATAACAAAATAAAACTTCTCTGTTTTGAGCTCCAACGTTCCCGTTAAGATCTTAAGTAAAAAAATATATATATAGTTTTGAAACAAAACAGGGTTATATCCATCCACATTTTCCATAAAATACTCCTTCGGACCGTTTTTTGTTTAACCAATATCACACATAGTTGAAATATTCTTTGGTGAATTTCGATTTGTTTGTTCTAATCGAGCTCAATTCTTTACGAATATGCTGTTCATATATAAACTGTATGCATGATGATGACTTAAATATATTACAACATAAGTACGTTCCAATTTGCACACGTTTAACGGAACTCAACTCGTTAATGAACGTTCACTAAAGGTTCAAATTAAAACTGACTAAGCATACAGGTACAGTAGCATACCAGTAGGCCAAACTTTATTGGTTGTGAATTATTTCCCGCAGCAGATTGAATGCTTTGCTACAGTATTTTAAATTAACTTTAGACATTTGGAACAGAGAAAGCCAATTCACTTCTTCACTTTTCATTACGTTTATCGCATTACTTTACTACGAGTCAGAGTTTAAACACACGGAACGCTCGGCATTATTAACGAGTTTATATTGAAAAACAAGCAACTGAAACAGCCGTCATGGTAACATACATGATCAGTATAAAATTAGTTTTCAAATTATAAAATCGGCGCACTAAAATTCCTAAGACTTTTGATGTATGGAAAAAATACTTTTTCTACAAGATTTAACACAATTATTTATAATAATTCCAATTAAACATTGATATTAATTAATTTTTAATCTTAAAAACGTAACTCGTTTAACTGATTTATTCTCGTTAACTGATGTTTCGCTATATACTTTCTATTTACCAGTTATAAATGTAGTTAAAATACATTAATAATAAATGTATCTAGTAACGCAGTAATAAATTCATACTGTCAACTAACTTACTCACACTACAAGAATGCAAGCACACAACCACAGCAAATCTTCGAACGAGCTGGTACAAACATTGTTTAGCAGTATATTCAATACTGTTAGAGCAGTTTATGTACTCTAACTTCAAAGTTCTCCTCTGAATAACTAAAATTATCAAATACAAATTACCATTTACTTTACTCAAACGGTTATCAAATGTTACCTTTGAATACTAAGCATTGAATAGTAAGGGAATTGTAAAATGAGCAACCTAAATATTGTTTTGAATGAAAATTAAATGATGAGTATGAATAATAAATATTTTGATTTGATTAACTCATTAGTTATGCATTTAATAATATTTCCACATAAAATGGCACGGAAATGACCAAATATTCATGTTGTTTTAGGTATAAAATATTTATGGATATAACCACTTTCAGATCCAAGTTGAAAAGTAGTTTATGGAATTATATAAACTACATCTGTGCACAACAAAAGTGCTTCACAAAAAAGAAATAACATGATGTTTTTATATTTCTGTAATTGTATCTTCTCACGAATGAAGTTATGATTATTTCAATCAAGAAATATCTTGGCAAGCAGATTCCACGCTGACGTGATGGAAGCGAATTCCTAACGCTTATATTTTCTATCTTACTTTTTTCAAAATTTAAATTTACCTTCAAAATAAGCATAAATTATCATTTTACACTTTCAAATTACACTGAAAATTTAAAATTCTAATTGTGCAAATTTTAATATGATGACTATAACGAAATCATATTTTTGTTAAAGTTAAAATAAAAAAAAACAATGTTTTGTTTCATTTGAAATAGCCGCCATTTTCAAAACGGATTTTGCTGCGTAAAGTAAATGTTCAAAATTTAGAAAGTAAACTTGTCTTTCTTAAGGACAATATGAATTTAATAAGGGACAACAACACCTATTTACTATTGTTTGGAGGACTGCTCTTAATTGTGTCCGACCTAAGTGCAGTCGTTTCACTGGGCCCATTCAGCCGCCCTAATGGGCGTTAATTGCTGGTCGAGGCAACCCATTTTCTATTTACTTCGTACAAAGGTTACAAAAATCACAAGCTTTCTTTGGCTTTCTTCCTTGGGTTTCTTCACTTCCATTTCAGATTTGAAGCAAGAACCACCTCGAAGATGCCAGATACAATTTTGGCGAGTACTGTTGGAAATTCTTTCTTCATCACTTCAGCGTAAAGCATGCGTGTCGCTACAATTTCAAATTTTACTTGAGGTCTAATTAAGGATCAGTATTCTTTCCCAAATAAAAGTTAGAAATTTCCCAAATAAAAAATAACAATTAAAATGGTAAATTTTAAAATTTGTACCGGTAAATATCCTGAACGTATACCACAAACAAATAATACATGAAGGGAAGCCAATATTCAGCGCATCCCTGTTGAACGCAGTTTGGTATGTTGCGATTATTACTAAGTTAAAAAAGTTGTATTTATCAAAATAAATGAAGCACATTAATATCTGCCACAGCCTGAGGTGCAGCTGACTGCAAATAGTTAATTATATAGTAAAACAAACAGTACGTCTAACATATTCCGTCCCAATTAGAAGTGAAAAACACAAAGTCAAAGTTTGGTAATCATTTAAAAGTTTCCAAAATTAATTCGGCTCGGTCAATTCTTTCGATCCGTTGAAGACAGTCAAACTGATCCGTTACGGACTACAAAATTCTGTACGAGAGTAGATGACAATATTGAACAAAAATATTATGTGATGTTACGTATATTGTAAATCACACTAACTTATTTTCTAATTAACACACTTCTAGGCAGGCTCTATTAGATCTATTTGTAATTCGTAATTTTCATTAGTTTTTTATTTCAATAGGATTTGGAAAAAGTTTAAATATCGTATTTTAAAACAAAAAAATACAGTATTTGCGAAAGCAGCGCTCTAACGACAACACACGAAAAAAGAGAAATGTATTATTTTTTTCAACTAACAGCAACTCATCAATACTTCTCTTTTAATAATTTCTTACTTAAATACATTAAAATGTATCGAAATAAATTACTGATGCAGAAGTTAACTTTCTAATAATTCGTGTTTGAAATAACACTCACTTCATTTTTTAAAATGAAACAAATTAATCTCTCCATTGTTCACGTTCTATGTGGGGGCGGTACAGTATTACTCTTCTACAAACCTGAATTTGCCATTCCTCAAATTTGGCATGTGAGCATATTTTGCCCGTATCTTGACAAAAATATTATTTTCTCATAATTAAAAATTTGGACCGCCCTCGTAAGATAGCTCAAGTTCAGACGTGTACCTTAAAAGCATTAAAACAAACATTTCTGCTTAGAAGCAATCGGCAAAAAGAAACAACAAAAAAACAGTAAAGGCAAAATCGAAGAAGCATAATTCTTTCAAGCCAGCTCACCGGATTTAGGTAAAATGTCGGATCATACATTACGTTTCATAGTAAACTGCCGTCAGGTTTGTTTTATTTTGTTTTCCCGATTTTTTAAACTAGAAAAACTTTAAGACAACATTTACTTATTTGCTAAATAAAACGCTAATTATACATTTATAAATACTTATTAAAATCATCATTTCAGAACTGTTTAGGCCTATATGATAATAATTTCATCATAATTAGGCCTATACGATATTGAGTAAGCGAATAAACGTTTCTTGGGGATATATTGACTGTACGCTTTGGAGGCAAATGGATGAATACTTATTTTCAAAAGTAAATAAAAGCCTTTCGGTTTTTATATTTTTTTGTTTAATATTTACACTATTTTTTGAAAACACGTATGCGCTATTTTAATTTTTCCTCTTACTGACGACATACGATTTTTGTTTTCACGAATATCATCAAAAATGTATCTAACCCTTAACAATTACACATTTAAAGTCATTAAGTTATGTTTGAAGAATATTTGTCTATTATTAAAAATATGTTTTTATGATGGTAAAGTTAAAGGTAAACTACAGTGGGTGAAGAAATTTACAGCCAAATGTACGTCATGACTATCTTTAGTTTAAATAATTTCACCCAACTGTCCCATAAACATCCGTACGAACGTGTCCGATAGGCTTATACAGTATCTTCATAATAATTTATTTTTAAATCTTGCAAAATAATAAATTTAAAGATATCACGACTGAACCAAGTTTTACTATTAGATAAAACAGCGAAATTTAACCAATTTGTTAAAATAATAGGTAAAAATTTTATAAGCAGTAAACTTTAACTCACTGTTAGTATTTCACAGTTTCATTCTAGTGCTTTTTAACTTATTCACACAAGTTTCTGAGTGCCACAACCGGAGCTCGTCATGTTATTTTGATGGTTTTTTTATATTTTAATACTGTCCTTGTCTTAAGAAACATGTTTATACTAACACAATTTTAACTACTCAACTATAAAAACAATCACGAACGCAGCTGTCTCGCTGACGCGATGAAAACAAATTTCCCAAAAGGTACATTTCATTATCTTACCTTTTATAATATAATCATTATAATCAACATTAAAGTGTGCATACATTAGCGTTTTAAACTTTAAAATTACATTGCAAATAAGAGAATGATTCACGAACACGGTCAAATTAAATGTCTTATTTTCAACAGAATCTGAAAATTCAAAAAGCTAATTTATGCGTTTTTAACGCAAATTACTATGGTAAAATCAGATTTTCAAAATAAATTTGACAAAAATCTTATGAATATTTGAAGATTTGAAACGGCCGTCATTTTGAAACTACTGAAAGAATTTTGTTGCTTAAATAACATGCCCCAAGTTATTACCAAAATCGATTTTTGTGTAACGTTTGGATCAAACTGAGCTACGCACACTAAGTGATTTAGAAGTCATGATCGGCGCTTATTTAAGGTCCTGGGTTTGGATCTTACTATGATTACTGATCATTTTCTAATGAAAATTCGCTAATAATACTTTTTGTAAAAGCTAATTTATATCCACCACAAGGACAAACCATATTCAAATAACTGATACACTTAAATCATTTTTTAGAAATGTAAACGACTTTTTGAGAACTTATAAATAATTTTTAAACTGTGAATATGCAATTTAAGTTAAATAATATTCTTGTATAGGGAAAACATAAAATTCCAAGAAAAACCCTTATTACTTTTCTCATCATTTACTCATCGTCATATAATTAAATTATTATTGCATTATACAGTAACATGAGCTCAATCAGATTTACAAAGCCAATTATATCAAAACCAGCAAATATAATTATATTGGTAAATATATAGCCTTATTAGGCAGTATCTTGCATTGTCAAATTTCATAGTTAACAACATGTGCTAATTACACACATGTGCTATTTAATCATTGCATCCAACAATGACGAAGATATTTTCGCGAAAGTATAAAAAGTATTTTACTATTATAGAGTGTTAAACCTATAGGAGGGCGTTCAATACTGGAAAAATTTCAACACCTTTGGTTCACTCCTTAGGAGAGAGAATAAATTAGTCTTAGAATCCAAAACCGATCGACACATTTACGAACGTGTCAAGTCCAGAATGTCGAAAATCGCTGTTTCGATTTGTACGTCGTCCAGTGACCTCGAATGTCGGAGCAGTACTGGCACTGTTTCTTTAAAACAAATATAACGGGCTTGGTGGTCGATATGGCTAAAGCAACGGTCAGTCTGCTGCGTTTCTGAACTGCGCACCCCAAGGTTCTTATTTCGAGCCGCAGTTACTCCCGTTGCTTTAACCTTACAGTTAATACTGATCACTCGTCCTCGTTAATCTAACTCGACATTAGACATAAAGTATGCACCCTAAGCAAAATAAATAATTAAAAATAAAAAAAAATAGTACAAGATGTGGCGTTATGTCTATTTCTAGAGTACTTATTCAATTTTGAAATTTGAAATTTTGAAACAGAAATTGTCACTGAAATATGCGCGATTACCTACCCATATTTAACTCGGCATTTTAAAGATTTTTTAAACTTAAAAAATTAACATTTAAATATGGAGTACAAGAGTATTTTTCAAAATAAAAACAAACTATGCCAAAACACAAAAACAGCTATTTTATTCAAACAGGATCACGATTCATTGGTACTGTACTGGACATTACATACTTATTGTGGTTAGATTGAAGCTGGTGACAGAATGTAAGACACGGCTTCCATTTGTTGGAAATAAACAATTCAATCATAACTTTACCTGAACTATTATTAGACTTGCTTCATAAATGCATTAAAAATTTGTTCACTTTTCATACCATAATACTACAAATCCCCTTGTTTTGTTTGTGAAAAATCTTAAAATTTTAGGATTTGGAACGGCCGACATTTTAAGATGGTTGAATGGACTTGTGCAAGCTGTTACCGATGTCACGTTTGGTGTCGTTTAAATCTAAACATCCAATTTTTACTCTAAAAACCTTTATTTAAAATTATAACCAAGGCATGCAAACACGCTAATAGTCAAGAAAGAACGTAAATTAAACGTTATCTTACGTCTGCTAAGTCTTTATTTATGCCTCCAAACCTTTGGCGAATTTATTTGTGTATGCTTAATTATCTGGGGCTACAATTCACTTGCCTTGCCTCTCTATCTATACCTCAATCTAAAATCGCCGTACTTTGGCACTTCCCATCAGTTACCATACACCTTTTGCAACATCACTGGTCACCCCATGTTACTGTGTATAATATTTCCTCTTACAATAACATTGCTGGAGACCAACAAAGGACGCCATATTTAGCGGATATTTCGATATTAATGCCTTTCCTACTGATCATTCATTCCTGGTTTTTCTTTATCGTCTACAAAATGTTCCGTATTGTTTTACTCACTATCTTTATTTCAAAATACTCATCACATTTAATATCCATCATTCAAAAGCATGGTTAAACCCGTATGCATATATAAATGATTAATTTTTAGACTGATACTTTTTTGCTTCTGTTCTAACAATTATGATATCTAAAAAGAAAATAATATTTAAAATTATATTTATAAAAAATTACATGATTAGCTTATTTATTATTAAGCTATTAAATAATTTAATTAATTAATTAATAATAATAACATATAATAATACTTGAATAACAAGTAAATTATTATTTATAATTAAATTGTAATTAAAAAAAATAAAAACAATGAGATATGTTTCAGCATTTTCCAGAATTCATGCTTTACAGGGAAAAGTGGAATTGTATTCGTTAGCATTGGGATTCTTTTAATTTGAATTACAATGAAAATTATAAACTTAAATTAAAAACCTTAAAAGAAAAAGAAATCACACATTTCAGTATTTTACAAAATTCATCTCATTACAGGGTAAATATTGTTTCCATCATACAATGGAAAAATACGTTTTAACAAATTTTCTGGAAACTTAATAAAAACATTATAAAACATAAATAAAGTAACAAATATGTCAAAATTTTCCATATTTCATTTCCTAAAGGAGTGAAAAGGTGGTACATATGCTTGCAAAAAATATTGTTTAACAAATTTTCATGAAACAACAAAAAACTAAAAAAAACAATTATTTCAACATTTTTGAGAATTTATACACCAAAAGAGTGAAATTGGAGTATAGAAGCGTGGAATTGGAAAACATATTTTTACTTCCAATTTTATTGACAATTAACATAAATACTATAAAAAAGAAAAACATATTTCAGCATTTTACAAAATCCAATCTTTAAAAGGATAAAAAGGAGGTACATAAGTTTGAATTACAAAAAATATTTTTTTGATCATAGCCTACTTTCTTGAAACTTAACACACAAAAAAACACAAATAATTAAACATATATTTCAGCATTTTCCATAATCACGGTGTGAAAGAGAATTAAAAAAGTTTGCAATTAGAAAAAATGGTGTACAACTTGCATAATAAAACATATATTTCATTGTTAAAAATAATAAAATGTTTTATGAGAAGCACTTCAATTATTAATCTTCTGTAATGTAATAGATGCTCATGTATAAAGAATTTCAAAATATCAAATGATAGAAGTCAATAAAACATACCATATTCCGAATATGATATTTTTTTAGACTCACTGTCAAATAATAAACACGTTTTGTGAATCATGTTTTATTAATATATTTTTTATGTTTATAAATTATTGCATTACTGAAACAGTTAAAGGTTCGTGGGCAAAGCCGCGACAGGCAATGCTGGTTAAGTATAAGCGTAAAATATAATTACAGTACAGTATTGTGGTTTACTTCTTATTAATGGTCGAGGCATACTGCTGTTAAACAGTAGCGACTTTCGTTGCTGGAAATTGAATTTGAACAAATGAAGTTTGCAGGGTGCACAGGAAACGTATTGTAGGAAAGCAAGGAGTTTATAAGGCACGAGACTGAATATCAGCACCAATAACCTGGATATTGTTTTCAATTTTGACATCTCTCAAAAAGCGACTTTTCCTGAATATATTTCCTTCTAGTTGGCGAAAACAGTTGTTTCATAAAAAAATAAACAAACGAGAGAAAGACAAATCGACGTAGTTCACAGACAAAAAAACGTTTACGTGTACAGTATTAGTTTTTCTTGTTTCGAAACATTGCCGCAAATCTACTTCCACTATTTGGTTACACTGTACTGCCATAATTCTGCTTCTAAATAAAGTGAATAACACCAGAAATATGGCACAAACTTTCACACATAAATACTATTTTTAAGCAAGAGTTCTTGAAATATCTATTATATGGTTTTTTTTTAATTTAAACTACTTTTTTGCCATCAAAAATTGAAAAATCCTTCATTTGTTAAAGTTTGCCAAATATTGAACTAGATTTGTTTTAGAAAAAAACTGTATAATTTATTGTTCAATAAGAATAAGTTAATTTTAGCGCTTGTTTGTAAATGAATCAATTGTTTTCAAATTTAAGGTAATGACAATTACTGCTAAAACAGGTTTTTAAAATAATTTTGATAGTTTTTTTAAACCCAAGCTTTTTTAAAACGTAGTATAAAAAATAAAATTTTTCAAAAGTCATTATTACGCGGTATATTTCTAATTTAGAATAGGCCTACATTAAAAATCTTTGATATAATATGTATAATTACTAAAGTGATTTGTAATTTTATTGAAGCGAAGCTTTTAATGTTAGCTTTGGCGAGTGAAGTAAGTCTTCCGACGGAATAATGTAAGGGAAATATGGAACGAACAAACAAATTTTTTTCCTGTCTATTTGTTTTTTTCTGTCTACTTTTCCTAGGCATATAATAATATATCTAATATATATATATATTTCCCTTGAAACTAACACAAGGGAATTTTTGAATGGCACAAAAATCGGCTAAGGTAATAGATTTGACATATTTGTTAACCAGCAAAATTCATTTAAAACATTCAAATCATGGTCATTTCAAGCTTTTAAAAATTCATAACTTTTTCATCTTTTCGTTAAATCTCATTTCACCATTGTATTTAGCTTTGAAAACTGAATAAATTAGCGATCTGAATTTTCAAAATTCGTTGTAATTAAGATTTTTTACAGCCGTCATGGTTTGTTTTCGTACTTTTTACAATGAAATTTAGAAGTTTAAATACTAATATACACAAATTTTATTATTTACTGATTGATGGTAAAATCAGAATTTAAAAAAGAATAGCAAAGAAAATAATTTAAGATATTCGCTTCTATCATATCAGCGTGTTGTGATTATTGGATATTTTTTTATTAGAAAATGAACTACTGGAG